>WNWK01005145.1:0-126099 GCA_009830355.1 Cherax destructor | reverse complement strand
GTGATAGTGCTGATCTTCCTCCTTGAATTACTAGTGATAGTGCTGATCTTCCTCCTTGTATTACTCGTGATAGTGCTGATCTTCCTCCTTGAATTACTAGTGATAGTGCTGATCTTCCTCCTTGAATTACTAGTGATAGTGCTGATCTTCCTCCTTGAATTACTAGTGATTGTGCTGATCTTCCTCCTTGAATTACTAGTGATAGTGCTGATCTTCCTCCTTGAATTACTAGTGATTGTGCTGATCTTCCTCCTTGTATTACTAGTGATAGTGCTGATCTTCCTCCTTGAATTACTAGTGATAGTGCTGATCTTCCTCCTTGTATTACTAGAGATAGTGCTGATCTTCCTCTTTGTATTACTCGTGACGGTATCTATCTTCCTCCAGATGAAAGACTTTTATGGCTGTCAGCTATAACAAACAACGTCATTACAGACTCTATGTCCAGTTTTGTTAACAACAGATTTACATCTATAATGACATAATTAAGTTGAATATCTATTGACGTAGCGTGGATCATCAATTCTTCAATTCACCTAAGATCTTACATCAATAATAATTTATCTCTAAAACAGGAATAAACACACACAAATAGGGGTATAGGGGTGCGCAAAGCAACGCAGGTAGCTTTAACTGTATTTCTGTCATCGTGTTTGGCATCCTGTGGATTAGTCAAGAAGATTGTCCCTGAACGCTTGAGAGGTGTGGTGGGAGCTCAGGACCCCAGGTTCATTGAAGCAGCCGAGCGGTGGGACACCCTTGCAGACTCCTCCAGTAGACCAGCTCTTGCCAAAGAGCACAAACAGTCCCACTGGGACAAACCAATCATGGAAAAAATTGCCAACACAATGCTCACCAACGCTTCAGGAAAGGACAAAGCTCGTCTCCTAGCGGTGAAGGCACCACACTCAGGAGATTTCCTTCTAGCTGTTCCCAATTCCTCTCTGGGGACTCGACTCGACCCACAGGCCATTTGGATTGGTGTTGCTCTTCGCCTAGCCGCCCCCATACTCACCGAACATAGGTGTATTTGCGGCAGGGCGACGGCTGATCAATTCGGACTTCATGGTCTCGTGTGTCACACATCAGAAGGGAAGTATGCCAGACATGAGGAGGTCAATGACATCATAAAGAGAAGCCTCGCCACAGCCCGTTGCCCAGCTTAACGGGAACCCCAAGTGCAGAGGTCTGATGGAAGTCAAAAGTGTCCTGCTGGAGCCACTATGCTACCCTGGAAGGATGGTAAGCAGATTGCTTGGGACTACACCTGTGCTGCCACAATGGCAGACACCTACTTGCCATACTCCGTAGCCGAAGGGGGTGGAGCTGCCAGCCACAGGGAGACCCAGAAGACTCGCAAATATGAAGGCCTTCCCCCTTGCTATAACTTCATCCCAATAGGGTCGGAGACCCTTGGAGCATAGGGCAAGTGTGCTCTAAAGTTTCTCAAAGAGCTGGGTGAAAAACTCATCATAGAAACCAAGTACCATAAGGCGACCAGCTTCCTCTTTCAGAGACTCAGTGTTGCGATCCAGAGGAAAAATGCCTGCAGCATTCTGGGCACGCGGCCCACTGCCGGGGAGCTGGACGAAGTATTTGACATGTAGCTCTGAGTTGTTATCCATGTTGTTTTACTCCTATTGTATTCATGTCAATGTATTTTGTCTTGAAATAAAGCCTATATATATATATATATATATATATATATATATATATATATATATATGCATTGCTTATTATCAACGCAGATATTGTATTCTGGAGACAGTGAAAGAGGAGGGAATCAGTCCCTCTGGGTTGGATAGGTGTTCAGTCCTTTATAGTCTTGCTCAGTCTCAATGATACCAGAGTAAGTGTACCACAAGGCTGTTAGAAAACCACCTCCCTGTTTGGGTATTGTGTTGGTATACAAGAATCCCAAGACTGTTGTGGTAACAGATCTCTGTCTCCTGCTGTCACTAGCGAGGGAGTGTGAACCCTGAGAGATGGATAATTGATTTGGTATTCCCCTGCAGTGGACACCTCCGTCTCTGGGTCCAGGACTCGCAGCTCAGCCGACATACTTTCTTCTTGAAAGGGAAATCTTCTCATTTGCATACAAAGCTCCATCAAGTAAGATTGACAGTCCAAACCAAATCTCTCCTCCATCTCTTAAGCGGTTCCTTCTCTGTCAGTGCCTTATCTCCCGACAAAGTGTACATCGATTATTATCATTATTATTATTATTATTATTATCATCACACTGGCTCTCTCACCGAGGTAGTGTGACCCCTGTTTTTGTGTAGCGTCTTGACATCACAGTTCAGATGGTCCTCTGAACTGCAGCCTCCCTACCCCTCCTTCAGAACGCAGCCACCTCTAGGACTCAAGTCCGGCTAACCGGTTTTTCCTGAAACCCTTAATGCAGAAGTATTATATATATATATATATATATATATATATATATATATATATATATATATATATATATATATATATATATATATATATATATATATATATATATATATATATATATATATATATATATATATATATATATATATATATATATATATATATATATATATATATATATCTTTTTTACAAAGGTTCTTTTAATAATTTTGAGAACACTGCGCGGATAAAGGTAATTCTACCCTTGAAGACACACACACTCTGCATTATACTTCTTGAGAGACGCAAGATATGTTGCACCTTTATCACCTCTGCAAGATATGTTGCACCTTTGTCACCTCTGCAAGATATGTTGCACCTATGTCACCTCTGCAGGTGGAAAGTTGCTTGGTAATATATTTCAGAGAAGAGTCAGCACACACTACCTTAGTTTACCTGGATTATAAAACATTAAATGGCACTGACTCCCTGATCCATCCCCCTGACCCCACTCCCTGATCCATCCCCCTGACCCCACTCTTTGATCCATCCCCCTGACCCCACTCCCTGATCCATCTCCCTGACCCCACTCCCTGATCCATCCCCCTGACCCCACTCCCTGATCCATCCCCCTGACCCCACTCCTGATCCATTCCCTGATCCCACTCCCTGATCCATTCCCTGACCCCACTCCCTGATCCATTCCCTGATCCCACTCCCTGATCCATCCCCTGACCCCATCCCTGATCCATTCCCTGACCCCACTCCCTGATCCATCCCCCTGACCACACTCCCTGATCCATTCCCCTGATCCCACTCCCTGATCCATCCCCTGACCCCACTCCCTGATCCATTCCCCTGATCCCACTCCCTGATCCATTCCCTGATCCCACTCCCTGATCCATTCCCCTGACCCCACTCCCTCATCCATCTTCCCTGACCCCACTCCCTGATCCATCTTCCCTGACCCCACTCCCTAACCCTGATATATATATATATATATATATATATATATATATATATATATATATATATATATAATGTTGTTATTTTAAATTAAATGGGACAGTTTTCTATTTTCTTGGTTTGTCTTTTATTTACATTTCAGTTTATCACCTCCATTTATTGTCTTGGTATTCTTTTGTTCTTCTGGTTACCATTCTTCCTTCTCTTCCTGTTTCTCCGTCTCTTTTCCTGGCTCCCTTCCTACTACATATCCTTTCCTTCAAATACTTCCTCTCACTTTTTCTCGTATATTTCTCTTTCCGCCCACCAAACCCTCTATTCATTTCTCCTTCCATTTTCCCTTTTTTTTATTTCTCTCTGTCTCCCTTTATCAACCAAAAATATTATTGACCTTCCGTCGCACTGAGTGTGTGGTACAAAATACAACACTGAACAAGAGTCACAACCAGAATGTATCTCTGCTTTTGTGACTGTCATCTGGTAATTAAATACAAGTGTCTGTCTGTCTTTATCTCTCTCTCTCTCTCTCTCTCTCTTTCTCTCTCCCTCTCACACACACACACATAAACACACAAACACATACACGATATAGCTCTTGGAGGAGGGGGAGAGTGAACCTAGTAGTGACTTGTCAAGAGGCTGGACCAGAAGCTATGACTCGACCCCTACACCCACAAATAGGCGAGCACACACACACACACACACACACACACACACACACACGCACACACACACACCTTTAGATTTTCAAACCTCCTTCTCTAATATAACTTTTCCACAAAATACCTATTTTAGTGGCCCTATTTTGGGAAATAATTTTCCAAAATGAGTTGAGTGACGTTGCTGAATTATCTAACAATTAGCTAACTGCTTTGGGTAACCACTAGTTAAGATTAATTGATGCCCAGAAGTTAACTCTCTCTCAACCTACACATTATACCACTCAGAGATTTATTTCAAGATTATAACGTCACCTCAAGTTTTTACCAAGGAATTTATGTGTTAAAATAAATTCAAGTGACTGTAATGAGTAGTTTCTGCCTCCTCTCCTTCTCCTCCTTCTCCTCCTGCTCCTCCTTCTCCCCTTCTTCTCCTCCTGCTCCCCTTCTCCCCTTCTTCTCCTCCTCTTCCTCGTTAGAGTGAACACCTCCACTAGTCAGTCAAATAAATACATCTCCATATCAACTTGAAGCCCCATCAGCCAAGTGAACACCACTTACCAATGTAGTGAACACCTCCACTTATGAAAGTGACAACCACTATAATTAGGGTGAACACCTTCACTTATGAGCTTAGTGAACATCATCAATGTCAGGGTGAACACCTCTCCCTCCATCAATGTCAGGGTGAACACCTCTCCCTCCACAATGTCAGGGTGAACACCTCTCCCTCCATCAGTGCCATCATCTTCAACACTTATTGTAATGTTTGCTGACACCTGTTGTAATGTTGGCTGACAACATCTGTTGTAATGTTGGCTGACAACACCTGTTGTAATGTTGGCTGACAACACCTGTTGTAATGTTAGTTGACAACACCTGTTGTAATGTTGGCTGACAACACTTGTTGTAAAGATAGCTGACAACACCTGTTGTAATGTTGGCTGACAACACCTGTTGTAATGTTAGCTGACAACACCTGTTGTAATGTTGGCTGACAACACCTGTTGTAAAGATAGCTGACAACACCTGTTGTAATGTTGGCTGACAACACCTGTTGTAATGTTGGCTGACAACACCTGTTGTAATGTTGGCTGACAACACCTGTTGTAAAGATAGCTGACAACACCTGTTGTAATGTTGGCTGACAACACCTGTTGTAATGCTGGCTGACAACACCTGTTGTAATGTTGCTGACAACACCTGTTGTAATGTTGGCTGACAACACTTGTAATGTTGGCTGACAACAACTGTTGTAATGTTGGCTGACAACACCTGTTGTAATGTTGGCTGACAACAACTGTTGTAATGTTGGCTGACATCTGTTGCAATGTTGAACAAGTTACAAAGGTAATGAATTATCTACACGTCTATACATGAATACAATCATGAACAAATTACTGTGGCTTGCATATATTTACAGTATTTACTGTGGTTTGCATATATTTTACGGTATTTACTGTGGCTCGCATATATTTTACGGTATTTACTGAGTGTGGACACGTAAGTCAATGCATGTAAACACATGAGTCACGGTATACATGTGAGTAACTGAGTGTGAATACGTGAGTCACTGTGAACACGTGAATCACTATGTACCCGTAGTTTACTGTGAGGGCGAACACGTGAATCTCTGAATATGATCACGTGAATAGGCCTTCACACGCATGTCATTTTTTTAAATTTTGCCACCGAAGTGGCTAGTTTATTGTGTCACCTTTTCTGACTTTTTTGGGTTATCCTGGGTGCTCTACACATATGCTGCTATGTATGATAATCTATGTAACTGTATTTGTGTATACCTGAATAAACTTATTTAATTACCCTATATCCATCCTGTGGAGGGTAACGGAAGAACATATGGATACATAAAAGGCCCAGGAACTAGGTCTCAAAAGGGTTAACAGAAGTACATCTGGATTCATATCTGTTACAAGCAAATTTAGGAAATTTGCTAAATATATCTGGCATCTTATTTTTATTAATAAGATATATTGGCACGTCTATCTCTATATTCCTCAATAAGTGGACAATTAAGCACATCGTGTTCAAGATAGTGACCATAGTACTGACCACATACTTTGCATTTGGTATGATCATCATCTGTGTGTCTCCCAAACTGCCAGTATTAGTAACCAAGCCTAAACCTGGCTACACCATCAGTCAGTGTGTTCGCATTGCAAGTTGCTCCATAAGCGTACTTAACTACGTTAATGTTATCGTAGTGGGTTACGGATCTACTCAAGTCAGAGTAAATCTATAACCCATTATGACAATATAAACGTAGATCCGGCGAGTCTCTGAGTGTGAACACGTGAATTATTGTGAACACGTGAGTAAGAACACGTGAGTGAGTGAGAACACCTGCGTCAATGTATAATACAGTCATACGCACAAATACAAATGCGTACACCCTCGTGCGCACAACTACCAACGCGCGTGATACCCTCACCATATCGGCAACGTAAGCGGGCCCACAAAATCTCCAGTAACGAGGACTTACGAGCCATTTACGTCTGATCAAACTTGCCAATAACCATCACTTCCTCTAATCACCAAGATGGCGTTCACTTTAAAGGCTCTTCACATTAATCAAGATTCTTACTTAATAGAAATAGACTGAACACTTGCTTGTATCTCTCCCAGTCAAGGCTAACTATTATATTTACTTAAAAATTAACGAGAAGTTGTTTTTATCGCTATTTGTTAAGTGTAACTATCATGTTTATTAAGGAAAAAATAACTGATTCGCTGACAGTGATGGGTAACTATTATGTTAAGAAAAATTACCTAACTTACGTATATGTTTAATAGTGAAGGGTAACTTATTATTTTCACTGAAGAAAAATGACCGTATACTTGCTTATGTGGCTAATAGTGAAAGTTAACTACTGAGCACTTGCTTATATCCTCAACGGGGTAAGATAGTTGGTTACTCGGGTTTGAAGCCTATCAACCACACGAGGGTCCTTAAGGCTGTGTGACATGTTCACTACCAGTCAAGGATACTTGAATCTCTAATAGTTACAAGAGTTATCGTAAAATCAGGGTATACATATTTAAATATACACCCCTGCTAGTGTATATACACGTGTATATACAGTTTCAGGGGCGTATATACACATCACAAGATATACTCATCATAAGATATACAAACTGTGAGGGGACGAAGGATAGACCTTTTCCCAAGCAGTCAAGAATACTTTAGTCCCTAAAATGGGTTGGTTGGTTGTTTACTGGGGTTTAAAGGCTATCGACTACACGAAGGCCATTAAGGCAGCGTGGTAACCTCTTCACCCCCAGACAAGAATATCTTAATCCTTAAAATGAAGATTGAACTCTCAGCGCATACACACACACCTCTCTCAGTGTACACAACCACTAATCAAGTATACTTTAATACTTAAAATAGGGGAAAAACCTCTCAGCGTATATAAACAGAGATACACACACCTCTCAATGTGTATATATTCTGCCCAGAAACAAGGTAGTTATTATAGCTGTATAACCCTAGTTGGTTTAGCGCTTCTTTTTGATAATAATAATAATAATAATAATAATAATAATAATAATAATAATAATAATAATAATAATAATAATAATAATAATAATAATAATAACAAGGCAGTTATGTTATCGAACTAAGAGAAAATGTATGTTGATAATGTTTATAATGTACAACAGTTGGGTGTCTTTATTGACGAAACGTTTCGATTACACAGTAGACTTCTTCAGTCAAATACATTGGCAGCAGGTGTGGGCGAAACGCTTGAACAAAATACTCAACTGTTGTACATGTGTCTTACTCATCAGCATCAGTAGTATTAAAAATAGCAGAAGCAGTAGTAGGCAGTTTAGCAGTGTCAGCAGTGTCAGCAGTGTCATCGCTGGAGTTCATAATAAAGTTTCTAACAACGAAGTGCTGGGGGACGCGAGGTCAAGATCCTTTTGTGCGCTGATCGTCGTTATGTTGGTAAATATGCGAGAACGTTGAAAACGCGACGTTTTGACACTGGGTAACCCCTCCCCCCCTGAGGACAGGTTATACAACTCACCTAGGAGCACTCATCTTCCAAGTACTCACCTAGGAGCACTCATTTCCCAGGTACTCACCTAGGAGCACTCATCTTCCAAGTACTCACCTAGGAACACTCATCTCTCACTTACTCACCTAGGAGCATTAATCTCCCATGTACTCACTTAGAAGCACTCATCTCCTACATACTCACCTAGGAACACTCATCTCCCACTTACTCACCTAGGAGCATTAATCTCCCAGGTACTCACTTAGGAGCACTCATCTCCCACGTACTCACCTAGGAGCACTCATCTCCCAGGTACTCACCTAGGAACACTCGTATCCCACGTGCTCAGGTACTCACCTAGGAGCACTCGCCTCCCACGTGCTCAGGTACTCACCTAGGAGCTCTCGCCTCCCACGTACTCAGGTACTCACCTAGGAGCACTCGTCTCCCACGTACTCAGGTACTCATTTAGGAACACTCGTATCCCACGTACTCACCTAGGAGCACTCGTCTCCCACGTACCCAGGTACTCACCTAGGAGCTCTCGCCTCCCACGTGCTCAGGTACTCACCTAGGAGCTCTCGCCTCCCACGTACTCAGGTACTCACCTAGGAGCACTCGTCTCCCACGTACTCAGGTACTCATTTAGGAACACTCGTATCCCACTTACTCACCTAGGAGCACTAATCTCCCAGGTACTCACTTAGAAGCACTCATCTCCCACGTACTCACCTAGGAGCACTCATCTCCCACGTACTCACTTAGGAGCACTCATCTCCCACGTACTCACCTAGGAACACTCATCTCCCAGGTACTCACCTAGGAGCACTCATCTCCCAGGTACTCACTTAGGAGCACTCATCTCTCACGTACTCACCTAGGAGCACTCATCTCCCACGTACTCACCTAGGAGCACTCATCTCCTACGTACTCACCTAGGAGCACTCATCTTCCACGTACTCACCTAGGAGCACTCGTATCCCACGTGCTCAGGTACTCACCTAGGAGCACTCGCCTCCCACGTGCTCAGGTACTCACCTAGGAGCTCTCGCCTCCCACGTACTCAGGTACTCACCTAGGAGCACTCGTCTCCCACGTACTCAGGTACTCATTTAGGAACACTCGTATCCCACGTACTCACCTAGGAGCTCTCGCCTCCCACGTACTCAGGTACTCACCTAGGAGCACTCGTCTCCCACGTACCCAGGTACTCACCTAAGAGCACTCGTCTCCCATGTACTCAGGTACTCATTTAGGAACACTCGTCTTACACGTACTCAGGTACTCACCTAGGAGCACTCGCCTCACACGTACTCAGGTACTCACCTAGGAGCACTCGTCTCCCACGTACTCAGGTACTCACCTAGGAGCACTCGTCTCCCATGTAAGTGTTCTCACGTACCTAAAACGAGAAAAGGAAAAATCTGAGACACCAGCACCTCATTTGCATAGGAAAAAATGCAATCTTGCACATCACTGAGCTGCAGGAGCTGGTACTGATGAAGAAGACACATTTGCAACACTTTGCTATCTTAGATGTATCTTCATTCAACAAGGACACCTAGGTGTTGCTCATGTGTCTTATTGAATTCAACAAGGTGGTCAGTCCCTCAGTCTGGAGATGACCTCTACTGCCTCTGTATTTGACTGAAGAAGCCTACCGTGTAGGCGAGAAGTTTAATCAATAAAGATACCCAACTGTTGCACATGTGTCTTAATCTTCTACTGGCCTATGCTAGGCAGGACTCTCTCTCTCTCTCACATACGTTCCGTAGGCCTATTTTCAAAGCGACACATTGCAACAATATTTGGTTGACGGGGAATGATTCTTATATTCATTGGGAGGCGACAACCCGTAAGGGCCATACTAGATTCCCTCAGATCTGCTTGATCCAAGGGGAGGGAAGGGTAGTTCCATTGTGTGTGTGTGTGTGAGAGAGATCTCACAGTCAGTGAGATCCTGTAAGCTCTCACAGTGAGCTTCTATAAGCTCACACTGAGTGAGCTCCTGTAAGCTCTCCTGTCAGTGAGTGAGCTCCTGTAAGCTTTCCTGTCAGTGAGTGAGCTTCTGCAAGCTCTCCTCGCAGTGAGTGAGCTCCTGCAAGCTCTCCTCGCAGTGAGTGAGCTCCTGCAAGCTCTCCTCGCAGTGAGTGAGCTCCTGCAAGCTCTCATCGCAGTGCGTGAGCTCCTGCAAGCTCTCCTCGCAGTGAGTGAGCTCCTGCAAGCTCTCCTCGCAGTGAGTGAGCTCCTGAAAGCTCTCCTCGCAGTGAGTGAGCTCCTGAAAGCTCTCCTCGCAGTGAGTGAGCTCCTGAAAGCTCTCCTCGCAGTGAGTGAGCTCCTGCAAGCTCTCCTCGCAGTGAGTGAGCTCCTGCAAGCTCTCCTTTCAGTGAGTGAGCTCCTGAAAGCTCTCCTCGCAGTGAGTGAGCTTCTGCAAGCTCTCCTTTCAGTGAGTGAGCTCCTGCAAGCTCTCCTCACAGTGAGTGAGCTGTAAGCTCTCACAGTGAGTGAGCTCCTGCAAGCTCTCCTCGCAGCGAGTCTGGTCATGACCAGTCAACCACAGTAGCCAGAGCTCACCAGGGGCAGGTGAGTGGTTGCTCTGAGAGCTCCAGCCTGATGGACACTACCACCACTTTCTCCAGCTTCTTTACCTGCACACTGAGGCCTCTTAAGCCGGTTTAGTGCGGCTTTTAAGCCGGCTTAATGCTACAAGCATTCTTTACAAACCTGTGTTTGATTCACCTCACTATTTTCTTGTCACATCAATTATATATATATATATATATATATATATATATATATATAATATATCATGGAGAGTGTTAAATCCGTAGGAGTCATACAGCTCCTGGGGAATGGAAGGTGGTCAGGTTTATTTCAAAGGGAGACAGAGTGGCTTTACTTCCTTGGATGAAGAGCTCTTGAGGATGACTGAAGCACCTCCATGGAGAGAGTGTTGATGGTGGTTCACCAGTATAATTGATACAAACATTTAATTAAATTCCTAAAACCGTCTGTCCTCTCTGGTCCCGTGTGTGTGTGTGTGTGTGTGTGTACTCACCTAATTGTACTCACCTAATTGTGGTTGCAGGGGTCGAGACTCAGCTCCTGGCCCCGCCTCTTCGCTGTCTGCTACTGGGTCTCTGCTCTCCCTGCTCCATGAGCTTTATCATACCTTGTCTTAAAACTGTGTATGGTTCCTGCCTCCACTATATCATTCTCTAGTCCATTCCAATTCCTGACTACTCTGTGGCTGAAGAAATGTTTCCTGACATCCCTTTGACTCATCTGAGTCTTCAGCTTCCAGTTGTGTCCCCTTGTTTCTGTGTTCCCTCTCTGAAACAACCTGTCACTATCTACCTTGTCAATTCCCCGCAGTATTTTGTATGTCGTTATCATGTCTCCTCTGACCCTTCTTTCCTCCAGTGTTGTTAGTGTGTGTGTGTGTGTGTGTGTGTGTGCGTGTGTGTTAGTTAGTTAGTTACCATTTTGTCCTAGGCACATGTCGATTTGACACTAGGCCTGTTGTATGTATGTGTGTGTGTGTGTGTGTGTGTGTGTGTGTGTGTGTACTCACCTAGTTGTACTCACCTAGTTGTGGTTGCAGGGGTCGAGACATAGCTCCTGGCCCCGCCTCTTCACTGGCCGCTACTGGGTCACTCTCCCTGCGCCATGAGCTTTATCATACCTCTTCTTAAAGCTGTGTATGGAACCTGCCTCCACTACATCGCTTCCCAAGCTATTCCA
The DNA here is from genome assembly GCA_009830355.1 of Cherax destructor. Classification (NCBI taxonomy): domain Eukaryota; kingdom Metazoa; phylum Arthropoda; class Malacostraca; order Decapoda; family Parastacidae; genus Cherax; species Cherax destructor. Next base: position 114,329 of record WNWK01005145.1, on the reverse strand, counting down.
CTTCCCGACAACTCTGTGACTGAAGAAATACTTCCTAACATCCCTGTGATTCATCTGAGTCTTCAACTTCCAACTGTGTCCCCTTGTTGCTGTGTCCCATCTCTGGAACATTCTGTCTCTGTCAACCTTGTCAATTCCTCTCAGTATTTTATATGTCGTTATCATGTCCCCCCTATCTCTCCTGTCCTCTAGTGTCGTCAGGTCGATTTCCCTTAACCTCTCCTCGTAGGACATACCCCTTAGCTCCGGGACTAGTCTTGTTGCAAACCTTTGCACTTTCTCTAGTTTCTTTACGTGCTTGGATAAATGTGGGTTCCAAACTGGTGCTGCATACTCCAGTATGGGCCTAACGTACACAGTGTACAGGGTCCTGAACGATTCCTTATTAAGATGTCGGAATGCTGTTCTTAGGTTTGCTAGGCGCCCATATGCTGCAGCAGTTATTTGGTTGATGTGCGCCTCAGGTGATGTGTCTGGTGTTATACTCACCCCAAGATCTTTTTCCTTGATTGAGGTTTGTAGTCTCTGGCCCCCTAGACTGTACTCCGTCTGCGGTCTTCTTTGTCCTTCCCCAATCTTCATGACTTTGCACTTGGTTGGGTTGAACTCCAGGAGCCAATTGCTGGACCAGGCTTGCAGCCTGTCCAGATCCCTTTGTAGTTCTGCCTGGTCCTCTTCCGATTGAATTCTTCTCATCAACTTCACATCATCTGCAAACAGGGACACTTCGGAGTCTATTCCTTCCGTCATGTCGTTCACAAACACCAGAAACAGCACCGGTCCTAGGACCGGTGTGTGTGTGTGTGTGTGTGTGTGAGTGTGTGTGTGCGTGTGTGTGTGCGTGTGCGTGTGTGTGTGTGTGTGTGTGTGTGCGTGTGTGTGTGCGTGTGTGTGTGTGTGTGTGTGTACTTACCTTGTTGTACTACTCACCTAGTTGTGGTTGCAGGGGTCGAGACATAGCTCCTGGCCCCGCTCTACACTGGCCGCTACTGGGTCACTCTCCCTGCGCCATGGGCTTTATCATACCTCTTCTTAAAGCTGTGTATGGAACCTGCCTCCACTACATCGCTTCCCAAGCTATTCCACTTCCCGACTACTCTGTGACTGAAGAAATACTTCCTAACATCCCTGTGATTCATCTGAGTCTTCAACTTCCAACTGTGTCCCCTTGTTGCTGTGTCCCATCTTTGGAACATTCTGTCTCTGTCAACCTTGTCAATTCCTCTCAGTATTTTATATGTCGTTATCATGTTCCCCCTATCTCTCCTGTCCTCCAGTGTCGTCAGGTCGATTTCCCTTAACCTCTCCTCGTAGGACATACCCCTTAGCTCCGGGACTAGTCTTGTTGCAAACCTTTGCACTTTCTCTAGCTTCTTTACGTGCTTGGCTAGGTGTGGGTTCCAAACTGGTGCTGCATACTCCAGTATGGGCCTAACGTACACAGTGTACAGGGTCCTGAACGATTCTTTATTAAGATGTCGGAATGCTGTTCTTAGGTTTGTGTGTGTGTTGTGTGTGTGTGTGTGTGTGTGTGTGTGTGTGTGTGTATGTGTGTGTGTGTGTGTGTGTGTATGTGTATGTGTGTGTGTGTGTGTGTGTGTGTGTCTGTGTGTCAAACACGGAAAAACAATGTCGGTTTATATACTTCGACAGAAAGTTTTCTTCAGCAGTAAAGAGGACTATGGTCCTCTTCATCTGAAGAGGACCTCAATTGGAGAACGAGAACAGCCAATCTCTTCTGCGTCAACATGTGGGTTATTCTCTCATCAGTGACACGTGTTCATAACACTGCAGCAACGTTCTCAGCACACAGCTAAAAAGGGAACCTCAATCTTCATAGTTCAGTCCTGCTAACACGCCAGCTACTCTCCCCACTAGGGTCACACCACAGTCCTGCTAACACGCCAGCTACTCTCCCCACTAGGGTCACACCACAGTCCTGCTAACACGCCAGCTACTCTCCCCACTAGGGTCACACCACAGTCCTGCTAACACGCCAGCTACCCTCCCCACTAGGGTCACACCACAGTCCTGCTAACACGCCAGCTACCCTCCCCACTAAGGTCACACCACAGTCCTGCTAACACGCCAGCTACCCTCCCCACTAAGGTCACACCACAGTCCTGCTAACACGCCAGCTACCCTCCCCACTAGGGTCACACCACAGTCCTGCTAACACGCCAGCTACCCTCCCCACTAGGGTCACACCACAGTCCTGCTAACACGCCAACTACCCTCCCCACTAGGGTCACACCACAGTCCTGCTAACACGCCAGCTACCCTCCCTACTAGGGTCACACCACAGTCCTGCTAACACGCCAGTTACCCTCCCCACTAGGGTCACACCACAGTCCTGCTAACACGCCAGCTACCCTCCCTACTAGGGTCATACCACAGTCCTGCTAACACGCCAGTTACCCTCCCCACTAGGGTCACACCACAGTCCTGCTAACACGCCAGCTACTCTCCCCACTAGGGTCACACCACAGTCCTGCTAACACGCCAGCTACCCTCCCCACTAGGGTCACACCACAGTCCTGCTAACACGCCAGCTACCCTCCCCACTAGGGTCACACCACAGTCTTGCTAACACGCCAGTTACCCTCCCCACTAGGGTCACACAACAGTCTTGCTAACACGCCAGCTACCCTCCCCACTAGGGTCACACCACAGTCCTGCTAACACGCCAGCTACCCTCCCCACTAGGGTCACACCACAGTCCTGCTAACACGCCAGCTACCCTCCCCACTAGGGTCACACCACAGTCCTGCTAACACGCCAGCTACCCTCCCACTAGGGTCACACCACAGTCCTGCTAACACGCCAGCTACCCTCCCCACTAGGGTCACACCACAGTCCTGCTAACACGCCAGCTACCCTCCCTACTAGGGTCACACCACAGTCCTGCTAACACGCCAGTTACCCTCCCCACTAGGGTCACACCACAGTCCTGCTAACACGCCAGTTACCCTCCCCACTAGGGTCACACCACAGTCCTGCTAACACGCCAGCTACCCTCCCCACTAGGGTCACACCACAGTCTTGCTAACACGCCAGCTACCCTCCCCACTAGGGTCACACCACAGTCCTGCTAACACGCCAGTTACCCTCCCCACTAGGGTCACACCACAGTACTGCTAACACGCCAGCTACCCTCCCCACTAGGGTCACACCACAGTCCTGCTAACACGCCAGCTATCCTCCCCACTAGGGTCACACCACAGTCCTGCTAACACGCCAGTTACCCTCCCCACTAGGGTCACACCACAGTCCTGCTAACACGCCAGCTAACCTCCCTACTAGGGTCACACCACAGTCCTGCTAACACGCCAGCTACCCTCCCCACTAGGGTCACACCACAGTCCTGCTAACACGCCAGCTACCCTCCCCACTAGGGTCACACCACAGTCCTAACTCGCCAGCTACCCTCCCCACTAGGGTCACACCACAGTCCTGCTAACACGCCAGTTACCCTCCCCACTAGGGTCACACCACAGTCCTGCTAACACGCCAGCTACCCTCCCCACTAGGGTCACACCACAGTCCTGCTAACACGCCAGTTACCCTCCCCACTAGGGTCACACCACAGTCCTGCTAACACGCCAGCTATCCTCCCTACTAGGGTCACACCACAATCCTGCTAACACGCAAGCTACCCTCCCCACTAGGGTCACACCACAGTCCTGCTAACACGCCAGCTACCCTCCCCACTAGGGTCACACCACAGTCCTTCTAACACGCCAGCTACCCTCCCCACTAGGGTCACACCACAGTCTTGCTAACACGCCAGTTACCCTCCCCACTAGGGTCACACCACAGTCTTGCTAACACGCCAGCTACCCTCCCCACTAGGGTCACACCACAGTCCTGCTAACACGCCAGTTACCCTCCCCACTAGGGTCACACCACAGTCTTGCTAACACGCCAGTTACCCTTCCCACTAGGGTCACACCACAGTCGTGCTAACACGCCAGCTATCCTCCCCACTAGGGTCACACTACAGTCCTGCTAACACGCCAGCTATTCTCCCCACTAGGGTCACACCACAGTCCTGCTAACACGCCAGCTACCCTCCCCACTAGGGTCACACAGTCCTGTTAACACGCCAGCTACCCTCCCCACTAGGGTCACACCACAGTCCTGCTAACACGCCAGCTACCCTCCCCACTAGGGTCACACCACAGTCCTGCTAACACGCCAGCTACCCTCCCCACTAGGGTCACACCACAGTCCTGCAAGAACCACATACTACTGAAGAACTATACGTGTATTTACTCCAGCTCACACCTACATAAGAACATAAGAAAGGAGGAACACGGCAGAAGCCTTCTGACCCATAATAAGCAGGTCCTTCCCAAACCCAAACCCACTAACAAAAATATTTGTCCAACCTATTTTCAATGCTACCCAAGTGTAAGTCCCACTTAAATCCAACCCCTCTTACTCATGTATTTATCTAACCTGAAGATTTTAGCTTAGATAGGGAACAAGGGAGACTACTCTGGGAGGAAATTGTTAAGGCCACAAGGCACGATAACGTAGTAATTCTAGGGGACTTTAACTTTAGTCAGATTGATTGGAATTTCTTGACAGGGAATTTAGAATCTAACGACTTTTTAGAGGTAGTTCAGGATTGTTTTTTGAAGCAATTTGTGACAGAACCTACAAGGGGAAATAACCTACTTGACTTGGTTCTGGCAAACAAGGAATCCCTTGTTAATAATTTAGAAATTACAGAGGAACTCGGCACAAGCGACCACAAGTCAATTACCTTTAGCATTGAATGGATGTATGATAGTAGAGATAATTCAGTAACGGTCCCAGACTTTCGCTTAGCAGATTATAATGAGCTTAGAGAACACTTATCAACTGTGGTCTGGGGTAACGAAGAGACCCAGCATTCTCCACCTGACTAAATCCTATAAATACTCATGTATCTTGTATCCAGATTGATCTGTTTGTGACTCGATAAAGCCCACTGCGTGGGCGAAACGTTGTCAATAAAGGATCATATTATACTGCTTATGTGTTTATTTTTCCAGGCTGACACTACCGAAGTCTCCCAGCACAGGCTGACACATTTCAGAACCGGATGAATACAATAGTGATATATCGGATATCCGCATCTGCATCCGCAAAATAAGTAAGGCATCCGCATACACGTCCGCATCCGCGGATATCTAAATTTTCACATCCGATACATCTCTAGTATACAGTTCATCCTGTGGGTGTTCCCACAATGTAACTGTCACACAGAATAGTGTAGCAGCACACTGCTGATGTGTACAGTTTCGTTGTAAAACACGTCAACGTGTGTAAGCAGTAGAGCGTCAACAGACGTGTTGGAGGTGTGAGTCACGTTGTAACCCCTGGGGGCCCGGCCAGTCTGCTGGATGCTGATGCTGCTGCTGCTGGTGGTGCTGCTGATGGTGGTGCTGCTGCTGCTGGATGCTGTTGGTGGTACTGGTGCTGCTGCTGGATGTTGTTGGTGGTGGTGGTGTTGGATGCTGCTGTTGTTGGTGGTGCTGGTGCTGGATGCTGGTGGTGCTGGATGCTAGTGGTGTTGGATGTTGGTGATGCTGGATGCTGATAGTGCTGGATGTTGGTGGTGCTGGGTGCTGGTGGTGCTGGAGGGGAGGCAGCGCACAAACCTCGACATTTATCTTCCGTTTTTCTATACCAGGCGATGACGCTGTTGATGTTGTTGATGACGCTGTTGATGTTGATGCTGCTGATGCGGTTGATGACACTGTTGATGTTGTTAATGACACTGTTGATGTTGGTGATGACGCTGTTGATGTTGATGATGATGATGATGCTAATGATGTTGATGAAGCTAATGATGTTGATGACGCTGTTGATAATACTAAGTGGTTATTATCTCTCCGTGTCTTTGATGATGCTCCTGTCTTTCTGTCCCCATGTCTCTATCTCTGTTCCTCTGTCTCCCTGTATGTCCCTCTGTCTCCCTGTATGTTCCACTGTCTCCCTGTATGTTCCTCTGCTTCCCTGTATGTTCCTCTGTCTCCCTGTATGTTCCTCTGTCTCCCTGTATGTTCCTCTGTCTCCCTGTATGTTCCTGTCTCCCTATATGTTCCTCTGTTTCCCTGTATGTTCCTCTGTCTCCCTATATGTTCCTCTGTCTCCCTGTATGTTCATCAGTCTCCCTGTATGTTCCTCTGTCTCCCTGTATGTTCCTCTGTCTCCCTGTATGTTCCTCTCTCTCCCTGTATGTTCCTCTCTCTCCCTGTATGTTCCTCTGTCTCCCTGTATGTTCCTCTGTCTCCCTATATGTTCCTCTGTTTCCCTGTATGTTCCTCTGTCTCCCTGTATGTTCCTCTGTCTCCCTGTATGTTCCTCTGTCTCCCTGTATGTTCCTCTGTCTCCCTGTATGTTCCTCTCTCTCCCTGTATGTTCCTCTGTCTCCCTGTATGTTCCTCTGTCTCCCTATATGTTCCTCTGTCTCCCTGTATGTTCCTCTGTCTCCCTGTATGTTCCTCTGTCTCCCTGTATGTTCCTCTGTCTCCCTGTATGTTCCTCTGTCTCTATCATCCTGCCTCTCTATATCTCCCTGTGTTTACTGTATCTCTCTTTCTGCCTCCCTTTATCTGTCGATTGACACTTCTATCTATATCCCTGTCTCTGTCTCGCAGTGGGTGTCATTTCTTGCAAAACAAATGCAACCGACACATGTCTGCGTCTGATTAAACAGAATTTCCTCTCACCTTCGTATCTGCTGACGAGGACCTCAACTAGAGGTCGAAGTATATGTTACATAAACACTCTTATCGACACACGTATTCAATACACTTCTTTTGCATTGCGCACATAGGTGAGTACACGTACACACACACACACACACATACAGGTACGATAAAGCTCTTGGAGCAGGGAGACAGTGGACCTAGTAACGCCTAGTGAAGAGGCGGGGGTCAGGAGCTACGAATCGACCCCTGCAACCACAAATAGGTGAGTACACACACACACAAACACATAAAAGTCCTTCAATAATGCAAACAGTACAAAAATTGGTGGATTTTTGTATGATATATTTGGTGGCGTCATTTGAGGCGACCACACCACCAAATGTCACAGAAACTTTCCAATTCCAGTTAATGAAAAAACTCGCCAGTTTTCACAGGCAGGAATTGATAAATAAATCGTCAAATTTGGCTTCCCTCGCCACATGATAAATATTATAATAACTCATGGTATTCATTAATAACGTTATCTAATTATGAAAGATAATGAAAGCAATAATAATAATAATAATAATAATAATAATAATAATAATAATAAAATAAATGTGTAAATTCAAGGATTATGTGGATTAAAATAAGGGTCGGATGCGAAAAGTGGGTCATAATAAGCGTGTATGCACCTGGAGAAGAGAGGAGTGTAGAGGAGAGAGAGAGATTTTGGGAGATGTTAAGCGAATGTATAGGAACTTTTGAACCAAATGAGAGAGTAATTGTGGTAGGGGACCTAAATGCTAAAGTGGGAGAAACATGCAGAGAGGGTGTAGTAGGTAAGTTTGGGGTGCCAGGTGTAAATGATAATGGGAGCCCTTTGATTGAACTTTGTATAGAAAGGGGTTTAGTTATAGGTAATACATATTTTAAGAAAAAGAGGATAAATAAGTATACAAGATATGATGTAGGGCGTAATGACAGTAGTTTGTTGGACTATGTATTGGTAGATAAAAGACTGTTGAGTAGACTTCAGGATGTACATGTTTATAGAGGGCTACAGATATATCAGATCACTTTTTAGTTATAGCTACAGTGGGAGTAAAAGGTAGATGGGATACAAGGAAAATAGAATCAGTAAGTAAAAGAGAGGTGAAGGTTTATAAACTAAAAGAGGAGGCAGTTAGGGTAAGATATAAACAACTATTGGAGGATAGATGGGCTAGTGAGAGTGTAGGCAATGGGGTCGAAAATGTATGGGGTAGATTTAAAAATGTAGTGTTAGAGTGTTCAGCAGAAGTTTGTGGTTACAGGCAGTGGGTGCGGGAGGAAGAGGAGCGATTGGTGGAATGATGATGTAAAGAGAGTAGTAAGGGAGAAAAGTTAGCATATGAGAGGTTTTTACAAAGTAGAAGTGATGCAAGGAGGGAAGAGTATATGGAGAGAAAAAGAGGTTAAAGAGTGGTGAAGCAATGTAAAAGAGAGCAGATGAGAGAGTGGGTGAGATGTTATCAGCAAATTTTGTTGAAAATAAGAAAAAGTTTTGGAATGAGATTAATAAGTTGAGGAAGCCTAGAGAACAAATGGATTTGACAGTTAAAAATAGGAGAGGAGAGTTATTAAATGGAGAGTTAGAGGTATCGGGAAGATGGAGAGAATATTTTGAGGATTTGTTAAATGTTGATGAAGACAGGGGAAACTGTGATTTCGTGTGTAGGGCAAGGAGGAATAACATCTTGTAGGAGTGTGGAAGAGCCAGTTGTGGGTGTAGGGAAGTTCGTGAGGCAGTGGGTAGAATGAAAGGGGTAAGGCAGCTGGGATTGATGGGATAAAGATAGAAATGTTAAAAGCAGGTGGGGATATAATTTTGGAGTGGTTGGTGCTATTATTTAATAAATGTATGGAAGAGGGTAAGGTACCTAGGGATTGGCAGAGAGCGTGTATTGTTCCTTTGTATAAAGGCAAAGGGGACAAAAGAGAGTGCAAAAATTATAGGGGAATAAGTCTGTTGAGTGTACCTGGTAAAGTGTATGGTAGAGTTATTATTGAAAGAATTAAGAGTAAAACAGAAAGCAGGATAGCAGATGAACAAGGGGCTTTAGGAAAGGTAGGGGTGTGTAGACCAAGTGTTTACAGTGAAACATATAGGTGAACAGTATTTGGATAAGGGTAAAGATGTTTTGTGGCATTTATGGATTTGGAAAAGGCGTATGATAGGGTAGATAGGGGGCAATGTGGCAGATGTTGCAGGTGTATGGAATAGGAGGAAGGTTACTGAAAGCAGTGAAGAGTTTTTATGAGGATAGTGAGGCTCAGGTTAGAGTGTGTAGGAGGGAAGGGGACTATTTCCCAGTAAAAGTGGGCCTTAGACAAGGATGTGTGATGTCACCGTGGTTGTTCAATATATTTATAGATGGGGTTGTAAGAGAAGTGAATGCGAGGGTCTTGGCAAGAGGTGTTGGGCTAAAAGATAAAGAAGCAAATACAAAGTGGGAGTTGTCACAGTTGCTTTTTGCTGATGACACTGTGCTTTTGGGAGATTCTGAAGAGAAGCTGCAGAGGTTGGTGGATGAATTTGGTAGGGTGTGTAAAAGAAGAAAATTGAAAGTGAATATAGGAAAGAGTAAGGTGATGAGGATAACAAAAAGAATAGGTGACGAAAGATTGGATATCAGATTGGAGGGAGAGAGTATGGAGGAGGTGAATGTATTCAGATATTTGGGAGTGGACATGTCGGCGGATGGGTCTATGAAGGATGAGGTGAATCATAGAATTGATGAGGGAAAAGGGTGAGTGGAGCACTTCGGGTCTGTGGAGACAAAGAACCTTGTCCATGGAAGTAAAGAGGGAATGTTGAGAGTATAGTTATACCAACGCTCTTATATGGGTGTGAAGCATGGGTGATGAATGTTGCAACGAGGAGAAGGCTGGAGGCAGTGGAGATGTCATGTCTGAGGTCAATGTGTGGTGTGAATAAAATGCAGAGAATTCGGAGTTTGGAAATTAGGAGGAGGTGCGGGATTACCAAAACGATTGTTCAGAGAGCTGAGGGGGGGTTGTTGAGGTGGTTTGGACATGTAGAGAGAATGGAACGAGACAGAGTGACTTCGAGAGTGTATAAATCTGTAGTGGAGGGAAGGCGGGGTAGGGGTCGGCCTAGGAAAGGTTGGAGGGAGGGGTAAAGGAAGTTTTGTGTGCGAGGGCTTGGACTTCCAGCAAGCATGTGTGAGCGTATTTGATAGGAGTGAATGGAGGCATATGGTTTTTAATACTTGACGTGCTGTTGGAGTGTGAGCAAAGTAACATTTATGAAGGGATTCAGGGAAACCGGCAGGCCGGACTTGAGTTCTGGAGATGGGAAGTACAGTGCCGGCACTCTAAAGGAGGGTGTTAATGTTGCAGTTTTATAACTGTAGTGTAAAGCACCCTTCTGGCAAGACAGTGATGGAGTGAATGATGATGAAAGTTTTTCTTTTTCGGGCCACCCTGCCTTGGTGGGAATCGGCCGATGTGTTAATAAAAAAATAAAAAAAAAATAATAAAAAGAAGAAGAAGAAATAAATTATGTGGCCGCTACAGCAGTTAAATTGGGAAACCTCATATATATATATATATATATATATATATATATATATATATATATATATATATATATATATATATATATATATATATATATATATACGAACATAAAGTTTCCCACTGTAACTGCAGGTAGTAATATTGTTACCTATGTGTCTGCTGTAGTAGGCAGATGGTAATATTGTTAACCTCTGTGCCTGCTGTAGCAGACAGGTGGTAATGATGTTACTCTCTGTGTCTGTTGTGACAGAAAGGCGGTAATGATTATGTTACTCTCTGCATCTGCTGCAGCAGACAAGTGGTAATGATGTCTTACAGTATAATTGCTGCAGCAGACAAGTGGTAATGATGATGTCTTACAGTATGACTGCTGCAGCAGACAAGTGGTAATGATAATGTTTTACAGTATGACTGCTACAGCAGACAAGTGGTAATGATAATGGTGTTACTCGTCAAATCACCATCAAACGCGCCCGGCCTGCCCAGGTAAGTGGAGGCTCGCCTGGGAAAAAAATATCCGGTTTACGATGGCCTAAAGCCTCCTGGGAAGAAAAACCGATTGGCTAGAAAGCGTCCCAGATGTTGTACAATTATTGGAGTATTTCCTCTGACAAGCTGGTGTGCAGATGAAGTACATTATAAGTACATCCAGAGCATATGATGAGTACAGCTCAATTTCCGAGTACACCTTTAGTACAGGAAGAGTACAGTCCGAATACATAAGGAATTATCCTTATACAGAGTACACAGCATAGTCAGTTTACAGGATATATCTGGAATACAGGATAACTAAATTACAGAATGGGTACAGCCGAAGTACACAACCAAAGCATAAATATTGTCTTAAGCACATTCCTAACAAACTGTGTACACTGTACATATTAAGTAAAGTCATCTAAACACTTTGAAGTACGTCTACTACCATACGAATACTTCTGCAACCATCTGAATACGTTTACAAACAACGCAATCCGTGAACAACCATCAGAGTACGTCTACGACAATTCGAGTGCTTCTACAGACACTTAAGTACGCCCACAGTCATCTTAATATGTTTAAAATTCTGAATACGACCACAACTATACGAGTGAGACAACAATTACCTGGGTTCTTCCACAACCATTTAAATACATCCACCAGCATAACGCTCACAGCCTTAATAAGTAAGACATGTGCAATAGTTAGCTATCTTTATTCCGAAACGTTTCGCCTACACAGTAGGCTTCTTTAGTCGAGTACAGAGAAGTCAGCAGAAGCAGCAGAGATGCAAAGATTCCTATGTACTTAACTGAAGAAGCCTACTGTGTAGACGAAACATTTCGGAATAAAGATACCTAACTGTTGCACATGTGTCTTACTAATCAACTTGTCGGTATTGTATATCATTATCATATTCACAACCTCAATACGCCCACAATCGTCTAAATACGCCGACAGTCTCCTAAATACGCCCATAATTACTTTAAAACACTCACCGTATCATCCTTTGCAGAGGATACTAGGATCTGCATGAGAGTGTCATCCATTGAGGACACGGCAAATCTCCAAGAAGATATAAACAAAGTTTTCCAATGGGCAACGGAGAACAATATGATGTTCAATGAAGACAAATTCCAACTACTCCGTTATGGAAAACTGGAGGAAATAATAGCTAGGACTGAGTACATTACAAACTCTAATCACACAATAGAGCGGAACAGTAATGTGAAGGACCTGGGAGTGGTAATGTCCGAAGACCTCACCTTCAAGGACCACAACAATGCCACTATCACATCTGCGAGGAAACTGATAGGATGGATAATGAGAACATTCAAGACAAGAGATGCCAAGCCAATGATGATCCTTTTTAAAAAATTTGTTCTCTCTAGGCTAGAATACTGCTGTACATTAACATCCCCATTCAAGGCAGGTGAAATTGCAGATCTAAAAAATGTACAGAGAACCTTTACTGCACATATAAGTTCCATCAAACACCTTAACTACTGGGAACGCTTGGAAGCACTTGACTTGTACTCACTGGAGCGCAGGCGAGAGAGATATATCATAATCTACACCTGGAAGATTCTGGAGGGACTGGTCCCTAACCTGCACTCAGAAATCACTCCCTACGAAAGTAAAAGACTTGGCAGGCGATGCAACAAACCCCAGTGAAAAGTAGGGGCGCCACTGGTACACTAAGAGAAAACACAATAAGTGTCCGGCCCAAGACTGTTCGACAGCCTCCCACCAGCCATAAGGGTAATTACCAATAGACCCCTGGTTGTCTTCAAGAGGGAGCTGGACAGATACCTAAAGTCGGTGCCGGATCAGCCGGGCTGTGGTTCGTACGTTGGACTACGTGCGGCTATCAGTAACAGCCTCGTTGATCAGGCCCTGATCCACCGGGAGTCCTGGTCATGGACCTGGCCGCGGAGGCGCTGATACCCGGAATGCCCTCCAGGTAGACACACATCTGATTCAACTCACTGACGTCTGCACTGCTGTTAACCGCCCACATTCACTACACCAACACGGGTTTATTCACCTGCAATCACTATTTTTTTTTCAAAGTGATTTTCACCTGAGCGAACACCAGCAACTCCCCTCTTACCTACGTCAGTTCCAGTCCATCCCCAACAATCTTTGTACTGGCGTGAAATGAAGCTTGAGTCTGTCACCAATACCATCACCAGTATCATCACCAGCTGTAACAACTCATTACCTGAGCACAAAAGTGAAAATAAAGGAATGAAATTATACTTTCTCCTGTCAAAGACACGTCACTCAGAGCCTCGGGGAGGAGGTAGAGTGTACACACACACACACACACACACACACACACACACGGTCCTAGTGGTAAACTCTTGTTTACGCACGGAGAGCTGAGTTCAATTCCCAGTAGGGCAGAAACATTTCAAGTGTTTCCTACATACACATAACACACATATAGTCAAGACAGGCACTAGTGTCTAGATGACAGTGCCTAGGACAAAATGGTAACTAACACACACACACACACACACACACCAACTGATGAGAAAAGTGATAACCAGACAACCCAATTTCGTTCTGCAACGAGACATTTGTATATGTACTCACCTAATTGTGGTTGAAGGGGTCGATTCACTGACGTGTGTGTGTATGTCTACTCACCTATATGTGATTGCAGGGGTCGATTCACAGCTCCTGGCCGTATGTGTGTGTGTGTGTGTGTTGTTTTAGTTACCATTTTGTCCTAGGCACATGTCGATTAGACACTAGGCCTGTTGTATGTGTTGTGTGTATGTGTGTGTGTGTGTGTGTGTGTGTGTGTGTGTGTAAGAGAGAGAGAACATCTTCCCAGCCTCTTAAGATCTTCAGATGATAGCAGTCATCACAAACCAGGTGGGCGGTGATTACATATCAGTTACCTGGGTAACATTAATCAACTTTACTGACAGGTGATCGTAGATAACAACAAGGTGATTTCAGGGTGTTATTGAGTGTAGCACAGAAGCCTTTCTACATAACCATGTTATCAGCAGCCGTTCCGCTTGTTATCAGCTCTATGTCGTAGTTATCATTTAGTGAAACACAGAATTCTATCTGTATGATAGGGTTATTAGTTCTATTTTCTACTCCGATGGATCAGGGCCTGATCAACCAGGCTGTTACTGCTGGCCGCACGTAGTCCAACGTACGAACCACAGCCCGGCTGATCAGGCACTGACTTTAGGTATCTGTCCAGCTCCCTCTTGAAGGCAGCTGGACAGATACCTAAAATCAGTACCTGACCAGCCAGGGCCTTTAATGAAAATAATTATTTAACTGCAGCACAGACAGTCAGAGGTATGAGAAATGGTTTTCAAAACCCAATAGTTGAAGAATGAGACACTTCTGCAACATTTGGGCATCTTTTTTCGAGGGAACGTTTCGCCACACAGTGGCTTCATCAGTCCAATACAAAGACGAAAGGTAGAAAAGGAGGAGGAGTTTGAGGTAATCAGTCCCTCAGCTTGGAATCAATTTGTTCAGTCCATCAACTTTGAAGAAATTACGGCATATGCTCAGAGAAGTGACTTATATACTGTAGTCAGGTGAGTGGAAGTAGGAGGAGCCATCCACTGTTGTTAGTACATAGGTCATCTCCATAGGTTGGATAAGCGTTAAAGAATTCCTTGTATCACGATCCCAAGATGTAGCAACATTAAGATTCCAAGATGTAGCAACATTAAGATCCCAAGATGGAAAAATAAACACATAAGCAGTATAATGTGATCCTTTATTGACAACGTTTCGCCCACGCAGTGGGCTTTATCGAGTCACAAACAGATCTACCTGGAAAATGAGTAACCTGACTATACCCTATATATATTCATGTTACTCATTTTCCAGGTAGATCTGTCTGTGACTCGATAAAGCCCACTGCGTGGGCGAAACGTTGTCAATAAAGGATCACATTATACTGCTTATGTGTTTATTTTTCCATTGTGTCGGTATTTTATACCATTTATTTCCAAGATCCCAAGATGTTGCAACATCAAGATCCCAATATATTGCAGCATTAAGATCCCAAGATGTTGCAGCATTAATATCCGAAGATGTTGCAACATTAATATCCCAATATGTTGCAACATTAAGATCCCAAGATGTTGCAACATTAAGATCCCAAGATGTTGAAAAATCTTGAGATCTTAATGCAAGTAACTCTTCAACGCTTGTCCGACCTATGGACATGACCTATTTACACTAGTGGATGGTTCCACTGTGACTCCGCCTCCTTCTTCAGTTCATTTGACTACAGTATACAAGCCACTTCTCCGACCATATGCTGTACTTTCTTCAAGAGTGATGGACTCAAGACATCGATTCCAGGCTGAGGGACTGATTACCTCAAACTCCTCCTCTTTTTCTACCGTTCGTCTTTGTATTGGAATGATGAAGCCACTGTGTGGCGAAATATTTCCTCAATAAAGATTCTCAAATGTGAGGTGCCAGTCATTGACTCACCGTCAGCTGGCATATGGAATGTTATAATTGGTTAAATTTTGCTTGTAACCTAACTAAACTTCAACTAACCTAACCAAAGCTAACCTAACTAAAGCTAACCTAGCTTACCCAAAGCTAACCTATAGTAAACAAACATGAATCAATAAAACTTAAATTACATTTAAAATGTTGGTTATTTGCGAATTGTTCCAGTAGCGGCATTGTGGGTTAAATGTGAAGTGTTCCAGTAGCGGTATTGTGGGTTAAATGTGAAGTGTTCCAGTAGTGGCATTGTGGGTTAAATGTGAAGTGTTCCAGTAGTGGTATTGTGGGTTAAATATGAAGTGTTCCAGTAGTGGTATTGTGGGTTAAATGTGAAGTGTTCCAGTAGCGGTATTGTGGGTTAAATATGAAGTGTTCCAGTAGTGGCATTGTGGGTTAAATGTGAAGTGTTCCAGTAGTGGTATTGTGGGTTAAATATGAAGTGTTCCAGTAGCGGTATTGTGGGTTAAATGTGAAGTGTTCCAGTAGTGGCATTGTGGGTTAAATATGAAGTGTTCCAGTAGCGGTATTGTGGGTTAAATATGAAGTGTTCCAGTAGTGGCATTGTGGGTTAAATGTGAAGTGTTCCAGTAGTGGTATTGTGGGTTAAATATGAAGTGTTCCAGTAGTGGTATTGTGGGTTAAATGTGAAGTGTTCCAGTAACGGTATTGTGGGTTAAATGTGAAGTGTTCCAGTAGCGGTATTGTGGGTTAAATGTGAAGTGTTCCAGTAACGGTATTGTGGGTTAAATATGAAGTGTTCCAGTAGTGGTATTGTGGGTTAAATGTGAAGTGTTCCAGTAACGGTATTGTGGGTTAAATGTGAAGTGTTACAGTAGTGGCATTGTGGGTTAAATGTGAAGTGTTCCAGTAGCGGTATTGTGGGTTAAATATGAAGTGTTCCAGTAGTGGTATTGTGGGTTAAATGTGAAGTGTTCCAGTAGTGGCATTGTGGGTTAAATATGAAGTGTTCCAGTAGTGGCATTGTGTGTTAAATGTGAAGTGTTTCAGTAGCGGTATTGTGGGTTAAATGTGAAGTGTTCCAGTAGCGGTATTGTGGGTTAAATGTGAAGTGTTCCAGTAACGGTATTGTGGGTTAAATGTGAACTGTTCCAGTAGCGGTATTGTGGGTTAAATATGAAGTGTTCCAGTAGTGGTATTGTGGGTTAAATGTGAAGTGTTCCAGTAGTGGTATTGTGGGTTAAAAATGTGAAGTGTTCCAGTAGCGGTATTGTGGGTTAAATGTGAAGTGTTCCAGTAACGGTATTGTGGGTTAAATGTGAAGTGTTCCAGTAGCGGTATTGTGGGTTAAATGTGAAGTGTTCCAGTAACGGTATTGTGGGTTAAATATGAAGTGTTCCAGTAGTGGTATTGTGGGTTAAATGTGAAGTGTTCCAGTAGTGGTATTGTGGGTTAAATGTGAAGTGTTCCAGTAGTGGTATTGTGGGTTAAATGTGAAGTGTTCCAGTAGTGGTATTTTGGGTTAAATGTGAAGTGTTCCAGTAGTGGTATTGTGGGTTAAATGTGAAGTGTTCCAGTAGTGGTATTGTGGGTTAAATGTGAAGTGTTCCAGTAGTGGTATTGTGGGTTAAATGTGAAGTGTTCCAGTAGTGGCATTGTGGGTTAAATGTGAAGTGTTCCAGTAGTGGTATTGTGGGTTAAATATGAAGTGTTCCAGTAGCGGTATTGTGGGTTAAATGTGAAGTGTTCCAGTAACAGTATTGTGGGTTAAATGTGAAGTGTTTCAGTAGCGGTATTGTTGGTTAAATATGAAGTGTTCCAGTAATGGCATTGTGGGTTAAATGTGAAGTGTTCCAGTAGCGGTATTGTGGGTTAAATATGAAGTGTTCCAGTAGTGGTATTGTGGGTTAAATGTGAAGTGTTCCAGTAACGGTATTGTGGGTTAAATATGAAGTGTTCCAGTAGCGGTATTGTGGGTTAAATGTGAAGTGTTCCAGTAACGGTATTGTGGGTTAAATGTGAAGTGTTCCAGTAATGGCATTGTGGGTTAAATGTGAAGTGTTCCAGTAGCGGTATTGTGGGTTAAATGTGAAGTGTTTCAGTAGCGGTATTGTGGGTTAAATGTGAAGTGTTCCAGCCACGGTACCACCTGTATCATCATGCCAGCAGTCTGGTCAGTTTTCTTACGCCTTTCTCAGTCTTCTGGATTTTCTCGCCCCCTTGACTTCACATTATCTGGCAACTGAGATCCTGGGACTCAATCTGGTGGAGGACGTCGTTTGGGTAGATCAACCAGGCTGTGATATGTTAAGCCAGCGGGCTCCCAGCCTAGTTGACCAGGCAAGCATCAGACAAGCCTGGCCCAGGGAGGGGGTTGCTGGAGCAGGGGAAACTCTCGAAATCCACCGAAGGTATATCAGAGGTATCAGGAACAGTACTGGTCCTGAGAACCACACTCCTCACAAAAGGCCGTTCTTAGTAGTGTATACAAACAATACTACTATGTGATGTAGGATATAGGCCTACGAAAATCCCAAAAAATATTTCTCCCCAAAAGGAGAAAAAATAAATTTTAAAAAATCCACGTATTGAAAAGTGTATACGGAAATCCTCCTTTATACGCATCATTGAAGTTCACACAAAGGGTAAGACGACCCATGAGGGTATAAAGCAGGAAGTGAGAGTATACACAGACACACACACAGTGAAGAGGCGGGGACAGGAGCTGAGTCTCGTCCCCTGCAACCACAAATAGGTGAGTACACACACACACACACACACACACACAAACATATTCATATATCACATTCCCTCGCTGTCATCTGGCGTGATACACACGTACGGCCGACCTTTCATAGAACGAGCCGCAGACCAACCTGGAGAATGTAAACATTAAGGCCCGGGGGTAGGAGGTGGGGGGGTGGGCGGATAAGGAGGAGGAGCTAGGCTGGGTAATAGGCCGTCGAGGACTCATCCCTAAGAAGGCAGATAAATTAAGCCAATGATATACACGGTTGAGCCTCGTCTGCGCGACCCTCGGGGCTGGTCTGAATAGAACGAATAGGGATGTAAGCCAGTCCTTACAAGGCGACGAGTGTCCCTTACCACAGACCCTGCGTCGTCTGGCGAATGTGAGGCGCACGTTCACCCGATGGTGGCGAGCAGGAGTCCTGTTGTAGGTTCTCCTGGCGGTGCAGGTACTAAGTGCTACAACTACTGCAGATTTTAAAATATTGTATGATGGAAAAATTACTGATGTTACACTGCCAGTATAACTCTGCTGTTGTAACTACAAACATTGAATATGTTATACCACCAGTATAACTCTGCTGTTGTAACTACAAACATTGAATATGTTACACCACCAGTATAACTCTGCTGTTGTAACTACAAACACTGAAGATGTTACACCACCAGTGTAACTCTACTGTTGTAACTACAAATACTGAAGATGTTACACCACCAGTGTAACTGCTGTTGTAACTACAAACACTGAAGATGTTACACCACCAGTATAACTCTGCTGTTGTAACTACAAACACTGAAGATGTTACACCACCAGTGTAACTCTACTGTTGTAACTACAAACACTGAAGATGTTACACCACCAGTGTAACTCTGCTGTTGTAACTACAAACACTGAAGATGTTACACCACCAGTATAACTCTGCTGTTGTAACTACAAACACTGAAGATGTTACACCACCAGTGTAACTCTGCTGTTGTAACTACAAACACTGAAGATGTTACACCACCAGTGTAACTCTGCTGTTGTAACTACAAACACTGAAGATGTTACACCACCAGTGTAACTCTACTGTTGTAACTACAAACACTGAAGATGTTACACCACCAGTATAACTCTGCTGTTGTAACTACAAACACTGAAGATGTTACACCACCAGTGTAACTCTGCTGTTGTAACTACAAACACTGAAGATGTTACACCACCAGTGTAACTCTACTGTTGTAACTACAAATAGGTTGGCTTAAATTTTGCCGCTGAAGTGGCTTTACAGTGCTTCTCATACCCATCCTGTGTACGGTAGCGCAAGAGTATACGAATACACAAACAGCCTAGGAACTAGGCCTCCAGAGGGGTAAACAGAAGTGCATCTGGATTTAGATTTACACTTGACTAGTGAGTTGCAAGCAAATTTAGGAAATTTGCTTAATATATTACGTAAATACTTACAGTGGTAATTAACAATGTTCGTGTTTAAATTTAGTTATAATCGTAATAAGTTCTTTATGGAAACATGAATTCAGTCATAGACATATTACCGTGTAGGTTATACATGCTTATAAATTATTTATGTTTTAACAAGGCATGGTTGAGTTTTAACAAGTTTAACTGGTTATGAGTTGTTTACAATAGGCAAAATCAGGGAATTTCTCCAGAATGGTAACAATGGGTAATACGAAATAGATGGTACATCTTTTTAAGGGTAATCTGAAAGTATTCCTCAGATGATAAAGTCTAACTTATGAGGACTGACCTGGTACCAGTACCACAGACTGGTGTTGATGGTACACCTGGTACCAGTCCCACAGACTGGTATTGATGGTACACCTGGTACCAGTACCACAGACTGGTGTTGATGGTACACCTGGTACCAGTACCACAGACTGCTGTTGATGGTACACCTGGTACCAGTACCACAGACTGCTGTTGATGATACACCTGGTACCAGTACCACAGACTGGTGTTGATGGTACACCTGGTACCAGTACCACAGACTGGTGTTGATGGTACACCTGGTACCAGTACCACGACTGGTGTTGATGGTACACCTGGTACCAGTACCACAGACTGGTGTTGATGGTACACCTGGTACCAGTACCACAGACTGGTGTTGATGATACACCTGGTACCAGTACCACAGACTGGTGTTGATGGTACACCTGGTACTAGTACCACAGACTGGTGTTGATGGTACACCTGGTACCAGTACCACAGACTGGTGTTGATGGTACACCTGGTACTAGTACCACAGACTGGTGTTGATGAGTAACCTGGTACCAGTACCACAGACTGGTAGTTGATGGTACACCTGGTACCAGTACCACAGACTGGTGTTGATGGTACACCTGGTACCAGTCCCACAGACTGGTATTGATGGTACACCTGGTACCAGTACCACAGACTGGTGTTGATGGTACACCTGGTACCAGTACCACAGACTGGTGTTGATGGTACACCTGGTACCAGTACCACAGACTGGTGTTGATGGTACACCTGGTACTAGTACCACAGACTGGTGTTGATGATACACCTGGTACCAGTACCACAGACTGGTGTTGATGGTACACCTGGTACTAGTACCACAGACTGGTGTTGATGGTACACCTGGTACCAGTACCACAGACTGGTGTTGATGGTACACCTGGTACCAGTACCACAGACTGGTGTTGATGGTACACCTGGTACCAGTACCACAGACTGGTGTTGATGGTAAACCTGGTACCAGTACCACAGACTGGTGTTGATGGTACACCTGGTACCAGTACCACAGACTGGTGTTGATGGTACACCTGGTACCAGTACCACAGACTGGTGCTGATGGTACACCTGGTACCAGTACCACAGACTGGTGTTGATGGTACACCTGGTACCAGTACCACAGACTGGTGTTGATGGTACACATGACGTACCATCAGTACCACACTGTCCTTATAATCCTCACCTGATCCTCTACACGATCTTCACTTGATTCTCTACAGTCTACGATGCTCATCTGATCCTCTACAGTCTACAAGATGCTCACCTGATCCTCTACAATATGCATCAAGTCTACAAGAGCATGAGAGCCCTGAAGAGAGCGTCTCTGCATACCTTCACACAATGGTAACGACCAGCATTCAGAGGGATAGTAACGAGGCAGTTGAGGCGTGGCACCGCTGGTCATTACACCAACAAATGGCACATGACGTGACATCAATGGTGGTGTCGAGAGAGGGTCCGGGACCAACCTTTCCTGAGGAAGTGACTTCATGGACTCCTATAAATATAGGTCCTGACGTCCTTAATGGACGCTACCACCATCACCACAGGTCCTGATGTCCTTAATGGATGCTACCACCAGAACGACAGGCCCTGACGTCCTTAATGGATGCTACCACCAGCACGACAGGTCCTGACGTCCTTAATGGACGTTACCACCATCACCACAGGTCCTGATGTCCTTAATGGACGTTACCACCACCACAGGTCCTGATGTCCTTAATGGATGCTACCACCATCACCACATGTCCTGATGTCCTTAATGGATGCTACCACCAGCACGACAGGTCCTGACGTCCTTAATGGACGCTACCACCATCACCACAGGTCCTGATATCTTTAATGGACGCTACCACCATCACCACAGGTCCTGATGTCCTTAATGGATGCTACCACCATCACCACAGGTCCTGATGTCCTTAATGGATGCTACCACTATCACCACAGGTCCTGATGTCCTTAATGGACGCTACCACCATCACCACAGGTCCTGATGTCCTTAATGGATGCTACCACCATCACCACAGGTCCTGATGTCCTTAATGGATGCTACCACCAGAACGACAGGCCCTGACGTCCTTAATGGATGCTACCACCAGCACGACAGGTCCTGACGTCCTTAATGGACGTTACCACCATCACTACAGGTCCTGATGTCCTTAATTGACGCTACCACCACCACAGGTCCTGATGTCCTTAATGGATGCTACCACCATCACCACAGGTCCTGATGTCCTTAATGGATGCTACCACCAGCACGACAGGTCCTGACGTCCTTAATGGACGCTACCACCATCACCACAGGTCCTGATATCCTTAATGGACGCTACCACCATCACCACAGGTCCTGATGTCCTTAATGGATGCTACCACCATCACCACAGGTCCTGATGTCCTTAATGGATGCTACCACCATCACCACAGGTCCTGATGTCCTTAATGGACGCTACCACCATCACCACAGGTCCTGATGTCCTTAATGGATGCTACCACCATCACCACAGGTCCTGATGTCCTTAATGGACGCTACCACCATCACCACAGGTCCTGATGTCCTTAATGGATGCTACCACCATCACCACAGGTTCTGATGTCCTTAATGGATGCTACCACCATCACCACAGGTCCTGATGTCCTTAATGGATGCTACCACCATCACCACAGGTCCTGACGTCCTTAATGGATGCTACCACCAGCACGACAGGTCCTGACGTCCTTAATGGATGCTACCACCAGCACCACAGGTCCTGACGTCCTTAATGGATGCTACCACCAGCACCACAGGTCCTGACGTCCTTAATGGATGCTACCACCATCACCACAGGTCCTGACGTCCTTAATGGATGCTACCACCATCACCACAGGTCCTGACGTCCTTAATGGATGCTGCCACCAGCACCACAGGTCCTGATGCCCTTAATGGATGCTACCACCATCACCACAGGTCCTGATGTCCTTAATGGATGCTCTCACCATCACCACAGGTCCTGACGTCCTTAATGGATGCTACCACCAGCACCACAGTCCTGATGTCCTTAATGGATGCTACCACCAGCACCACAGGTCCTAACGTCCTTAATGGATGCTACCACCATCACCACAGGTCCTGATGTCCTTAATGGATGCTACCACCAGCACCACAGGTCCTGACGTCCTTAATGGATGCTACCACCATCACCACAGGTCCTGATGTCCTTAATGGATGCTACCACCATCACCACAGGTCCTGATGTCCTTAATGGATGCTACCACCAGCACGACAGGTCCTAACGTCCTTAATGGATGCTACCACCAGCACGACAGGTCATGACGTCCTTAATGGATGCTACCACCAGCACCACAGGTCCTGATGTCCTTAATGGATGCTACCACCAGCACCACAGGTCCTGATGTCCTTAATGGATGCTACCACCAGCACGACAGGTCCTAACGTCCTTAATGGATGCTACCACCAGCACGACAGGTCCTGACGTCCTTAATGGATGCTACCACAAGCACCACAGGTCCTAATGTCCTTAATAAATGCAACCATCATCACCAACACAGGTCCAGACGTCCTTAACGGACGCTATACCACCATCACAGGGCCTGACTTCCTTAATGGACGCTACCACTAGCACGACAAGTCCTGACATCCTTAATGGACGCTACCACCACCACAGGTCCAGATGTTCTTAATAGACACTGCCACCACCAACAGATCCTGACGTCCTTAATGGACGCAACCACCACCACCACAGGTCCAGTCGTCTTTAATGGACGCTACCACCACATGTCCAGACGTCTTTAATGGACGCCACCAACACAGGTCCAGACGTCCTTAATGGACGCTGCCACCACCACCACAGGTCCAGTCGTCTTTAATGGACGCTACCACCACATGTCCAGACGTCTTTAATGGACGCCACCAACACAGGTCCAGACGTCCTTAATGGACGCTGCCACCACTAACACAGGTTCTGACGTCTTTAATGAACGCTACCACCACAAGTCCTGACGTCCTCAGTGAAGTCTGTGACATCAGCTTGGCTTCAAGTGAACACTTCCCACTCTCTAAATTTCATCCTTTTTGTTTGTGAGTTAATAAATTTGAAAAAAAAGTTCACTCTCCTTGAAAAAGTTCACTCTCCATGAAAAAGTTCACTCTCCATGAAAAAGTTCACTCTCCTTGAAAAAGTTCACTCTCCATGAAAAAGTTCACTCTCCTTGAAAAAGTTCACTCTCCATGAAAAAGTTCACTCTCCTTGAAAAAGTTCACTCTCCATGAAAAAGTTCACTCTCCTTGAAAAAGTTCACTCTCCATGAAAAAGTTCACTCTCCTTGAAAAAGTTCACTCTCCATGAAAAAGTTCACTCTCCTTGAAAAAGTTCACTCTCGAAAAAGTTCACTCTCCTTGAAAAAGTTCACTCTCCTTGAAAAAGTTCACTCTCCTTGAAAAAGTTCACTCTCCTTGAAAAAGTTCACTCTCGAAAAAGTTCACTCTTCTTGAAAAAGTTCACTCTCCTTGAAAAAGTTCACTCTCCATGAAAAAGTTCACTCTCCATGAAAAAGTTCACTCTCCATGAAAAAGTTAACTCTCCTTGAAAAAGTTCACTCTCTTTGAAAAAGTTCATTCTTCTTGAAAAAGTTCACTCTCCTTGAAAAAGTTCACTCTCTTTGAAAAAGTTCATTCTCCTTGAAAAAGTTCACTCTCCCTGAAAAAGTTCACTCTCCTTGAAAAAGTTCACTCTCCTTGAAAAAGTTCACTCTCCTTGAAAAAGTTCA
This sequence comes from Cherax destructor, assembly GCA_009830355.1. Lineage (NCBI taxonomy): Eukaryota > Metazoa > Arthropoda > Malacostraca > Decapoda > Parastacidae > Cherax > Cherax destructor. Next base: position 89,840 of record WNWK01005145.1, on the reverse strand, counting down.
CTCTCCTTGAAAAAGTTCACTCTCCTTGAGAAAGTTCACTCTCTATGAAAAAGTTCACTCTCCTTGAAAAAGTTCACTCTCCTTGAAAAAGTTCACTCTCCATGAAAAAGTTAACTCTCCTTGAAAAAGTTCACTCTCCTTGAGAAAGTTCACTCTCCTTGAAAAAGTTCACTCTCCTTGAAAAAGTTCACTCTCCTTGAGAAAGTTCACTCTCCTTGAGAAAGTTCACTCTCCTTGAAAAAGTTCACTCTCTATGAAAAAGTTCACTCTCCTTGAAAAAGTTCACTCTCCTTGAAAAAGTTCACTCTCCTTGAGAAAGTTCACTCTCCTTGAAAAAGTTCACTCTCATTGAAAAAGTTCACTCTCCTTGAAAAAGTTCACTCTCATTGAAAAAGTTCACTCTCCTTGAGAAAGTTCACTCTCCTTGAAAAAGTTCACTCTCTTTGAAAAAGTTCACTCTCCTTGAAAAAGTTCACTCTCCTTGAAAAAGTTCACTCTCCTTGAGAAAGTTCACTCTCCTTGAAAAAGTTCACTCTCCTTGAAAAAGTTCACTCTCCTTGAAAAAGTTAACTCTCTTTGAAAAAGTTCACTCTCCTTGAAAAAGTTCACTCTCCTTGAGAAAGTTCACTCTCTATGAAAAAGTTCACTCTCCTTGAAAAAGTTCACTCTCCTTGAAAAAGTTCACTCTCCTTGAGAAAGTTCACTCCAGGGGTAACATTCCCTTATGCCAAAGTTCAGATTTCAAAACGTTCATTTAGTTAAAAAAAAAAACTATCTGCAAAGCCGTTCACACCTGTGTCGAGTTGACACCTGTACAGTGTTTATAAATGTTTGTTAAACACCCACCCCTGTAAAACGCCCACCGCTGTAAAACGCCCACCGCTGCCGCATACAATTCCAGCAATCACTTAAGCTTATAAAGGTATGAGGAGTGCAGGAAGACCTTGATACCTGCACTCAGTGACTTATTAAGACACTTAGGAGAACACCTTAATCTTGCCATAGACGTTATGTGTCTGTTATAAAAGATGGATCACTAGCCCTAACCTGTTCCAGCCTCCCCTCCCCCTACCCCCATAACCCTCCACACACAGCTCACTCACACACACACACACACACACAGGAAGTGGAATAGTTTAGCGAACGATATAGTGGAGGCGGGAACCATACATAGTTTTAAGACAAGGTATGATAGAGCTCACGGAGCAGGGAGAGCAGAGACCCAGTAGCGGACAGTGCAGAGGCGGGGCCAGGAGCTGAGTCTCGACCCCTGCAACCACAATTAGGTGAGTACAATTAGGTGAGTACACACACACACACACACACACAGCCCCCAGTGGCCTAGTGGGTAAAGCTCTTGCTTCACGCACAGAGGGGCCGGGTTCAATTCCCGGTGGGGCAGAAACATTTCGAAGTGTTTCCTTACATACACATACACACACATATATACAACAGGCCTAGTGTCTAATTGACATGTGCCTAGGACAAAATGGTAACTAACACACACACACACACACACACACACGACCTGACGACACTGGAGGACAGGAGAGATAGGGGGGACATGATAACGACATATAAGATACTGAGAGGAATTGACAAGGTTGATAGAGACAGAATGTTCCAAAGATGGGACACAGCAACAAGGGGACACAGTTGGAAGTTGAAGACTCAGATGAATCACAGGGATGTTAGGAAGTATTTCTTCAGTCACAGAGTAGTCGGGAAGTGGAATAGCTTGGGAAGCGATGTAGTGGAGGCAGGTTCCATACACAGCTTTAAGAAGAGGTATGATAAAGCTCATGGCGCAGGGAGAGTGACCCAGTAGCGGCCAGTGAAGAGGCGGGGCCAGGAGCTATGTCTCGACCCCTGCAACCACAACTAGGTGAGTACACCAGTACGGTTTCAGGGAAGGGAAATCCTGTGTCACAAACCCACTTGAGTTTTACGACGGCGGTAAGACAAGGAAAAGGGAGGAAGTGGATGCAGTTTCTTGGACTGCAAGAAGGCTTTTGACACAGTTCCACACAGGAGATTAGTGCAAAAGCTAGAGGACCAGGCAGGGATAACAGGAAACGCACTGCAATGGATCAGAAAATACCTGACAGGAAGGCGACAACGAGTCATGGTACGTGACGAGGCGTCAGAGTGGGCGCCTGTGACGAGCGGGGTTCCACAGGGGTCAGTCCTAGGACCGGTGCTGTTTCTGGTATATGTGAATGACATGACGGAAGGAATAGATTCAGAAGTGTCCTTGTTTGCAGACGATTTGAAGCTAATGAGGAGAATTCAATCGGATGAGGATCAGGTAGGACTACAAAGGGATCTGGATAGGCTGCAATCCTGGTCCAGCAACTGGCTCCTGGAGTTAAACACCCCCAAGTGTAAAGTCATGAACATTGGGAAAGGACAAAGAAGACTGCAGACAGAGTACAGGCTAGGGAGGCCAAAGACTGCAAACCTCACTCAAGGAAAAGGATCTTGGGGTGTGTATAATACCGAGCACATCTGCGGCGCACATCAACCAAATAACTGCTGCAGCATATGGGTGCCTGGCAAACCTGAGAATAGCGTTTTGACACCTCAGTAAGGACTCTGTACACCGTGAACGTCAGGCCCATATTGGAGTATGCAGCACCAGTGGTCAAGCACGTCAAGAAATTAGAGAAAGTGCAAAGGTGTAGCAAGACTAGTCCCGGAGCTAAGGGGTATGTCCTACGAGGAGACGTTAAGGAAAATCGACTTGACGACACTGGGGGACAGGAGTGATAGAGGAGACATGATAACGACATATAAAATACTGAGAGGAATTGACAAGGTGGATAGGGACAGGATGTTTCAGAGATGTGACACAGCAACAAGGAGACATAAATGGAAGTTAAAGAGTCAGATGAGTCATAGAGATGTTAGGAAGTACTTCTTCAGTCATAGAGTTGTCAGGAAGTGGTACAATCTGAAGAATAATGTAGGTAGTGGAGGCAGGATCCATACATAGCTTTAAGAAGAGGTACGATAAATATCATGGAGCACAGAGTGGACCCAGTAGCGATCAGCGAAGAGGCGGGGCCAGGAACTGTGAATCGACCCCTGCAACCACAAATAAGTAAGTGTCAGTAGTAGTTCAGTAGCAGTATTTTGTATCTTATCAACTGTTAGTGAGTCACAAGCCTTTCACGTGATCACTGTCCGTTACTAGTCTTTCTGCTGACCTAGCATGTCATAGGTCACCCTTTGAATGCCGTGAGCGTCTCTCGCTCACCGGGCCTCAGTTCAAGAAAGGATAGCAGAGTAGAAGGTCAGGCGAAGGCGGCTCTGAGTGTTCTCCCATTTTACACACAGTTTTCAAGGACACGTGTCTTATTATAATCATAACCAAGAGCTAAACCCTAAGGACACATATAGAATGGGTTAGACGTTCTGTTGTTAGAACTAAATGTATGGGATGAGCTATAGTTAACATAGAAGCTGGGATGGTACTTCAGTGTTAATTAAATGGAAGGGATGGTACTTCAGTGTTAATAAAAGGGATGAGATGGTACTTCAGTGTTAATAAAATGGATGGGATGGTACTTCAGTGTTAATAAAATGGATGGGATGGAGTAAATAACGAACAAGGGAAGGATATGTGAGGAGGGGTGTTGGGAAAGATGTGTGGGGAGGAGTGTTGGGAAGGATGTGTGGGGAGGGGAGTTGGGAAAGATGTGTGGGGAAGGATGTGTGGGGAGGGTGTTGGGAAGGATGTGTGGGGAGGGTGTTGGGAAGGATGTGTCGGGAGGGTGTTGGGAAGGATGTGTCGGAGGGTGTTGGGAAGAATGTGTGGGGAGGGTGTTGGGAAGAATGTGTGGGGAGGGGTGTTGGGAAGGATGTGTGGGGAGGGGTGTTGGGAAGGATATATGGGGAGGACATGTAGGGAGGGTGTTTCAAGGATATGTAGGGACGGGGTGATGGGAGGATATGTGGGAGGGTGTTGGGGAGGATATGTGGGGAGGGGTGTTTCAAGGATATGTAGGGAGGGTGTTGGGGATGATATGTGGGGAGGGGTGTTGGGAAGATATGTGGGGAGGGGTGTTGTTGAGGATATGTGGGGAGGGGTGTTGGGGAGGATATGTGGGGAGGTGTGTTGGGGAGGATATGTGGGGAGGGGTGTTGGGGAAGATATGTGGGGAGGTGTGTTGGGGAGGATATGTGGGGAAGGGTGTTGGGGAGGATATGTGGGGAGGGGTGTTTCAAGGATATGTAGGGAGGGGTGTTGGGGAGGATGTTGGGAGGGGTGCTGGGGAGGATATGTGGGGAGGGGTGTTGGGGAGGATATGTGGGGAGGGGTGTTGGCAGATAATAATTTACCAATAGTTAAAAACCTGCAGACAGTTCTGAGGAGTCACTGTTCTTCCTGATCAATCAGGCTATTGGTACTGGCCACGTACAGTACGACATAACCACCACAACCCGGCTGATCAGGAACTAGATCTTTTGGTAATTTCCCTTATGTGGGGAGGGAGGGTGTTGAAAACTCTTGGTCCCCTTACACTTACTAAGTTATCTTAGGTGTGAAGTGTTATCCCAGTAACAGTTATATCACTCGCTTACTGTTATAGACACTTGTAAATTATACAAAAGTAATTTTCTGAAAATTTTAAAAATGCTGAAGAAAGTTGATTCAATCTGTGGATTTTTTGGTGTTGATGTATCCGCTAGTGACTGTCTTCAGTCACTCTCAAACACTGCTCCTCGCTGCTTCAAACTGTCTACCAGTCACTCCAGTTTGGGAGGTCTGTCTTGTCTTCTTTATCACGGATTTTCCCCGAGGTCACCTTTTTGGACGGGTGACCACAAGGAAGCAATAACCCGGGGGTCACCGCAAGCCATCGTGCCCACGGAAGCCATAACCCAGTTTACACTTGGCTAGAAAATGAGCATTATTGATACACACTTGCCTCGTAACTTGTGCCAGAGAACAAGGAAGCAGGAAGCCACCAGGTGCAGCACTCCCGCTCGTTGTCAGCACCGTTGATGTGAAGACTATTTGGCCGGGCCGATCAACTTTCAGTGTTCAGAGTTCTTGTAGTTTACCCTAAATTCAGAATATCTCCCATTGTGCTTCATATTGACATGCAAAACACAATTAAACTCAGACATCAGCGTTCTCTCCACCTCCTTCTCTCTTCCCTCTTCGGAATCCTGGCAGAGGAGAGGGAGAGGAGAGGGAGACACGGACAAGCCATCTTAACCATTCACAAAGTTAACAAACTCTTCCGCTTTTACTTCTGGACAAACAAAACTGCCAATTGCCCCACAAACAACAAACTAAATGTTTTTTTCCCAGTGAGCTTTATCCAGGACAAACACACACACACACACGGCTGTACTATGGTGTCCGTACCTAAAGAAACTCAGACAAGATAAAACATTTTCAGAACTATGTACCAATAGAACCCTGGTGGCTGCCTTCAAGAGGCAGCTGGACAGGCAAACCACAAGTGAGAGGCACTTGTAAAACAAATCACAAGTCAGAGGCAGCTGTAAAACAATGATATAAACAGGTGTAAGAATAGCAAGGTTGTATCCCTGTAGGCCAGAACTCTGTTTTAAGTGTTTTCAGAACAAACCATTCCAAGATAGTTACAAAGATAGACAATAACACAAATAACCCGCACTACTTCTACTGCTGCTTCTTCAACTATCATATTACCTTTACCACTATTTCTCCACTTCTTTCTTCCTTTCTTTATCCCGTCCGTGTCCTCTTCTCTTATATATACTGGCTCCCTCACTCTCGTATGTTAGTGTGACTGTCAGTGGTTCAAGTCGCAGCGAAACGTCGTGGTATTTGCGGGTTATTTGTGTATTGTTCCAGTCACGGTATTGTGCCTTCTTGTTCTTCAAAGATTATCAATTATTGTTGGGCGATAATAATGTGGATGAGATCTCTCAGACACATAAATGGAACTAATACCTCACCGTTATATTAAATGGAATAATACGAAGGGTGAAAATTTTGAACATTGAAAGTTCATTCGAAAATTTCCTCCATCTTTGAAGATGAACAAGACATATGAACAACCCTGTTGTCTTGACTGCCGTAACGTTTCAGCTGCACTAGAGGTTTCTTCAGTCGAATACAGGCATTTATAACACTGGTGACAGTAGTAGTAGTAGAAATAATATTAATCTTTATTTCTACAAGTACATGATACAACTTATACAGACCATAGCAGACAACAATGGCATACTATATAGAAAGCCCCTTGTTATGCAAAGCATTTCAAAGAAATTAGGTCAATTTTGTCCCCAGGATGCAACCCACACCAGTCGACTAATGCCCTATTTTACTGCTAGGTGATCAGGGTCAGCAGGTGTCTCAAGGAAACACGCCCAATGTTTCCATCCGTACCGGGAATCGAACCACGGACCTGAATGCGTGAGGTGAGTGTGCTACCAACCGAGCTACTTTAGTAATGATACCCTGGTGTTACACATGAGGATTGTTCATCAATTTGTCGGTACTATGTACTATCAATACCAGAAATAGACAGTCCGTGAGGGGCGTCCACACGATCACCCATCCACTTATTAACTCAAGAGTTCAATGGTGCTTAACCTGATTGACACGAATAATTGCAACCACAAACACACATTCATTAGCACACCGAGAAAAGCTTTCAAAATAATATATATATATAAGCTTTGGAAAGGTCTATTAACCCCTGGAGCGTGCTGCCATCTATTACTCACTGGAGCAAGAGTGATATATTTATGTTCCCGCTTCATGTGTCTTGGCAGTTGGTGAGTTAAAAGTGTTTCCTCTTGTGTTGTTGTGTAGAGTGAAGCTTGTGTTGCCTCACTCAACTGCCAGAGAGTCTCTAATAACAGTCTCACGCCGCTAATTACCTATCATTAAGGTAATCCCCGGTGAGGTGCCAAGTGCCTTTGACGATTACAAGTCCGTGCACGCACTCCTGAATGCATGTACTTAAGTATGAAATATAACCAGAGTGCAAAGTACTATTAGTCCAAGAGCTTTCGTGATGGTGGAGTGCGTGTGTATCCACACGCACTCCTTAACGCACGCACTTATACATGCGTGCCCTCAGACCTTCCCATGCACACGTCTTTACTGATATACACGCACACAGTTTGAGATGTAAAGAGAGAGAGAGGGGCAGAGAACACAGGCGAGGAACTAAGCTATCAATTCAAGGAAATATGTACTGACAGAACGTGTGATACTAGATTACAGCCGAGGACCAGCAGACACTGGTCGTTACTGCCGCGATGGATGAACTTGAAGGTCACTAAGTAAACAGCGTGACGAGACAGTCCTGTGTATTCCTGTTTGTAAATGATTTACAGCTAAGGAGAAGAATTAACATAGAAAACAGGGAAAGGCTAAAAGAGAACCTTGAACAGAGTGCAGAAGTAGCGCTGGAGAGGACAAGATCACACTCTTACATTGCTTAAGAAGTGGTACAAAAACAAACACACTGAAGTGAGTAATTCTTCATACAAAGTGGTAGATAAATGGAGTGAAGTTGAAGAGGAGTGAGGGAAAAGGAAGTTTAAGAATGAGTCTGCTAAAAATAAAAATAACATATCAGAAGATAGCAGAAACGTAGATCTACTGCTGAATCTACAAAATTAGTAATGACACACACACACACACACACACACACACACACACACACACACACACAAACACACACACACACACACACACACACACACACACACACACATATATATACACACACACACACACATACACACACACACACACACACACACACACACAAACACACACACACACACACACACACACACACATATATACACACACATACACATAGTCATTCGCCTCACAAGTAACTACGAGGTAGGGCGACCTCAGAGTTACATTTCCTGTGCTTAAATCCGTCAAGAGGAGACTAGCAAATGCTACACAGGTGCTCACAGGCGCTCACACGCTCACTAACCAGGTAACAAGCGGATCTCAAAAAGGTCGCAGCACAACAATTACCGACCCTTGGATGGTTTAATAACGACCCCTCCAGCTGGATAACTATCCCGTGACTCCCATTAATCAAAGACTTAATGTCATCCCTAAGTGCCGGTGTGGTTGCAATATGCCTGCGTGTCTGTGTGTTTCTAACTGCTGTTTTGTGGTTTTCACGGCGTAATGTGGAATGACAGGTGTGGTGTGTGTGTGTGTGTGTGTGTGTGTGTGTGTGTGTGTGTGTGTGCTCACCTACACGTACTTACCAATACCAGGTTGAAGGGGGTCGAGTCACAGGCCTTAAAGAGTGCAGACATAGCTCCTTTGCATAAGGGAGGTAGTAGAGCACTAGCTAAAAATTACAGACCAGTAGCCCTCACTTCTCACATCATAAAAATCTTTGAAAGAGTGATGAGACGGCAGATTACAAAGTTCATGGACCAGCACAACCAACATAACCCGAACCAGCATGGCTTTAGAGCGGGTCGATCATGCCTGTCACAGCTGCTGAACCATTATGACAGAATTACAGAGGCATTGGAGGACGACCAAAACGCAGATGTGATTTACACAGATTTTGCAAAGGCGTTTGACAAATGCGATCATGGAGTGATAGCGCACAAAATGAGGGCCATAGGCATTACGGGGAAGGTAGGCAGATGGATTTTTGAGTTCCTAACACAAAGAACACAAAAAGTAGTAGTGAACAGGGCAAGATCCAGCATCAGCGATGTCAAAAGCTCAGTGCCCCAAGGCACTGTCCTGGCACCTCTGCTGTTTCTAATCCTCATAGCAGACATAGATAAAAACACCCAGCACACTTTGTATCATCATTTGCAGATGACACTAAAATAAGCATGAAAGTCACTACGGTAGAGGACACTGAAAAATTACAGGAGGACATAAGCAGGGTCTTCCAATGGGCAGTGGAGAACAACATGACGTTCAATGGTGATAAGTTTCAGCTGCTTAGGTATGGAAAAAATGAAGAACTCAAAAGGAACACTATATACAAAACGCAAGAGGGTCACCACATAGAACGAAAGGAACACGTAAAGGACTTGGGAATAATTATGTCTGCTGATCTGTCGTTTAAAGACCATAACAAGACAAAGATCACAACAGCCAGGAAGATGACGGGTGGGTATTGAGAACTTTCAAAACAAGGAAATAATGCCGATGGTGACACTATTCAAATCGCTAGTGCTCCCTCACTTAGAATACTGCTCAGTGCTGACGGCCCCGTTCAGGGCAGGAGAAATAGCAGAGCTGGAACAAATCCAGAGATCGTTTACGGCTCACATTGAGCCATTGAAACATCTAAATTATTGGGAACGCCTTCAAGTCTTGAACATGTACTCATTGGAGCGAGGAGAGAGAGATACATGATAATATATACATGGAAAGTACTTGAGGGCCTGGTCCCAAATCTGCACACTGCCATAACAACATACTGGAGTGAGAGATATGGGAGAAAGTGTAAAATAAATCCAGTGAGGAGCAGGGGTGCGGTGGGGACAATACGGGAGCACTGTATTAACATCCGGGGTCCCAGACTATTCAACATCTTACCAGAAGATATCCGAAACACGGCTGGAACCAGTGTAGAAGCCTTCAAGAGGAAACTGGACAAATATCTTCACCAGGTGCCAGATCAACCAGGCTGTGATGGATATGTGGGGCAGCGGGCCTCCAGCAGCAACAGCCTGGTTGACCAGGCAAGCACCAGACGAGCCTGGCCCATGGCCGGGCTCAGAGAGTAGATACTCTCGAAACTCTTCAAAGGTATATCAAAGGTATCCTGTGTCATCTCAGTAATGGTGGCCGACACGGGGTCAGCCACACCACCCCAGACAGACAGTGGAGCCACCAGCGGAAGGCCTCGGTCATATGGCCAAAAGCTCCAGCTGCGGGTCATCATGTGACGAAGACCCGCCTCAGGAAACCCTTGTCCTTTTTCCTGACAAACCTTAGCTAACCTAAACTAACCTTACCTAACCTAAACTAACCTAACCTAAACTAACCTACCCTAACCCCCTGCACATCAGTCCATGGAGGTTATGACAGGTTATAAAAACTTCCAACAAGGAAAAAGGGGGAGTTATGGTACTCCTCCCAGGTATCCCTCACTGGGAGGTATCCACTGAGATATTCCTCATATCACTGAGATATTCATATTCCTCACCATGTGCCTAATTTATACATGTATGGGCATTATTCAAATTGTATGATGCATTATACACTTTGCATGATGCATTATACACCATGAGTCATACATTATTCACCTTGTATCATACATCTTGTATGATAAAATATACATTCGGTATCATACATTATAGACCTTGTATCATACATTATACATCTTGTATGATACATTATACATCTTGTATCATACATTATACATCTTGTATCATACATTATACATCTTGTATCATACATTATACATCTTGTATCATACATTATACATCTTGTATCATACATTATTCATCTTGTATCATACATTATACATCTTGTATCATACATTATACATCTTGAATTATACATTATACACCTTGTATCATACACTGTACATTTCATATGTATTTTATATGTAGGTATTTTCACCAGATCCCATACACACACTCACAAACACACACACACTCACACACACACACACACACACACACACACACACACACACAGCCCCGGTGGCCTGGTGGCTAACGCTCTCGCTTCACGCACGGAGGGCCCGGGTTCAATTCCCGGCGGGGCGGAAACATTTCGAAGTGTTTCCTTACACACACACACACACACACACACACACACACATACAACAGGCCTAGTATCTAATCGACATGTGCCTAGGACAAAATGGTAACTAACTAATACACTCACACACACACACAGTCACCGCCAGTTAATTATTTAACCTTTTTTCCGCATCACAGTTACAATAGAGGACGGTGGTACCTCCCTGGAGAGGACGGTGGTACCTCAATGGAGAGGACGGTGGTACCTCCCTGGAGAGGACAGTGGTACCTCCCTGGAGAGGACAGTGGTACCTCCCTGGAGAGGACAGTGGTACCTCCCTGGAGAGGACGGTGGTACCTCCCTGGAGAGGACGGTGGTACCTCCCTGGAGAGGACGGTGGTACCTCCCTGGAGAGAACGGTGGTACCTCCCTGGAGAGGACGGTGGTACCTCCCTGGAGAGAACGGTGGTACCTCCCTGGAGAGGACGGTGGTACTTCCCTGGAGAGGACGGTGGTACCTCCCTGGAGAGGACGGTGGTACCTCCCTGGAGAGGATGGTGGTACCTCCCTGGAGAGGATGGTGGTACCTCCCTGGAGAGGACGGTAGTACCTCCCTGGAGAGGACGGTGGTACCTCCCTGGAGAGGACGGTGGTACCTCCCTGGAGAGGACGGTGGTACCTCCCTGGAGGACGGTGGTACCTCCCTGGAGAGGACGGTGGTACCTCCCTGAGAGGACGGTGGTACCTCCCTGGAGAGGACGGTGGTACCTCCCTGGAGAGGACGGTGGTACCTCCCTGGAGAGGACGGTGGTACCTCCCTGGAGAGGACGGTGGTACCTCCCTGGAGAGGACGGTGGTACCTCCCTGGAGAGGACGGTGGTACCTCCCTGGAGAGGACGGTGGTACCTCCCTGGAGAGAACGGTGGTACCTCCCTGGAGAGGACGGTGGTACTTCCCTGGAGAGGACGGTGGTACCTCCCTGGAGAGGACGGTGGTACCTCCCTGGAGAGGACGGTGGTACCTCCCTTGATAGGACGGTGGTACTTCCCTGGAGAGGACTGTGGTACCTCCCTGGAGAGGACGGTGGTACCTCCCTGGAGAGGACGGTGGTACCTCCCTGGAGAGGACGGTGGTACCTCCCTGGAGAGGACGGTGGTACCTCCCTGGAGAGGACTGTGGTACCTCCCTGGAGAGGACGGTGGTACCTCCCTGGAGAGGACGGTGGTACCTCCCTGGAGAGGACGGTGGTACCTCCCTGGAGAGGATGGTGGTACCTCCCTGGAGAGGATGGTGGTACCTCCCTGGAGAGGACGGTGGTACCTCCCTGGAGAGGATGGTGGTACTCTTCTCCTGGAGAGGATGGTGGTACCTCCCTGGAGAGGACGGTGGTACCTCCCTGGAGAGGACGGTGGTACCTCCTTGGAGAGGACGGTGGTACCTTCCTGGAGAGAACGGTGGTACCTCCCTGGAGAGGATGGTGGTACCTCCCTGGAGAGGACGGTGGTACCTCCCTGGAGAGGACGGTGGTACCTCCCTGGAGAGGACGGTGGTATCTCCCTGGAGAGGACGATGGTACCTCCCTGGAGAGGACGGTGGTACCTCCCTGGAGAGGACGATGGTACCTCCCTGGAGAGGACGGTGGTACCTCCCTGGAGAGGACAGTGGTACCTCCCTGGAGAGGACAGTGGTACCTCCCTGGAGAGGACAGTGGTACCTCCCTGGAGAGGACAGTGGTACCTCCCTGGAGAGGACGGTGGTACCTCCCTGGAGGGCTGCCGTCTACCTATTCACTGTCTGCTACATCGTTACCCTCGCCGATAGACTTTGCATTCAACACAAACAAAGGAAAGAAGTCAACAAAAGGTACTCAAAAGCAGTCAACAAAAGCAGTCAAAATAAAAGCACTCAACCAAAAGAAGTCTAAAAGCAGTCAACAAAAGTACTCAAAAGCAGTCGTAACCCCTCCCCCCCAAAAAAATAAACAATTGCCAACAAAAGGTGAGGTGCGGCACAAGTGTTATCCCCCCAGCATTACGGTGAAGGTGCCCATCACAACCCACATTACGGTGAAGGTGCCCATCACAACCCACATTACGGTGAAGGTGCCCATTACAACCCACATTACGGTGAAGGTAACCAGTCTATCGGCCCACTCTGCCTAAAACAAACTAAACGAAGGGGGGATTAATGACCTTTTTAAATACGGCAGAACTGTGATCAACATCCTTTTAATGACTACCAAAAAAAGCGAGCAAATTTTTTAAATTCATAATTGGGCAAATGAGAGATGAAATACTTTTCAACAACACCAGAAAAATATTTATCAGTCATCAATACTCTTTTAAAAGAGGATTTTTAATTTTAATGTAATTGAAATTGTGTTTATCCAGACACCTCAATTAAAAAGTGTGTGTGTGTGCGTGTGTGTGTATGTGTGTGTGTGTGTATGTGTGTGTGTGTGTGTGTGTGTGTGTGTGTGTGTGTGTGTGTGTGTGTGTGCGTTTCGGTAGCTAGAGGAGCCGAAAAAGGTATCCCCGTGTCAAGTAAGCTCAGTTCCCTCTACATCAATAATCCGACGACGGTATCCCCGTATCCCACAAGCTCAGTTCCTTTTACATTGGCGTGATATAAGTTTCTCACAAAGTTAAACAGCGGTACTGAAAAATTCAAGCTGAACAGCAGAGGTATTCGCTAGTTATCGGAAACTATCCCACTTTCAATAAAAAAAGCAAACTGGTAACTACACAACCGACAACCAATCTGAGTCTTGCACTGAGCACCATACACCAGCTATGACAGTTTGGAGCCACTAACAATAGGCACTGATAAGACACATGTGCAACAGTTAGGTATCTTTATTCCGAAACGTTTCGCCTACACAGTAGGCTTCTTCAGTCGAGTACAGAGGCAGAAGAAGCCTTAGAGATTTAAAGAAGACGTAATCAGTCCATCACCCTCGTAGATGAAGTTTCGAGGTGGTCAGTCCCTCAGCCTGGGGCAGAGTTCTGCCCTATAGTCTGGAACAATATCTCAGAATACACCAGCGCTAAGTTTGAAGCCACTCAGACGTTGCATTCTCAAGTTATCAACACTGACCTTTGGAACTCGACCGAATTAGACCTTCAAAAATTATTGCCCGATAACCAAAATTTAATTTTCCCCCAATTAAACTGACAAATTGTCACCTACAGCGACCAACAACAATCTCAGACAACAATGAATTTCGTCATCCCTCACTCTATATTTTCAACAACATTTATGTCCGTGTTGGAATATGGAGACAAAAACTGAGCTGCATAATCTTGTGAAATTGTGAATATATATACAGTTACTCACCTCAGTGTATATACCCTGAGAGTTACACTGCTCTCAAATATATATATATACGTGTATATATGTATATATATATATATATATATATATATATATATATATATATATATATATATATATATATATATATATATATATATATATATATATATATATATAAATTTAAAATGGTGGGTTATTAGAGTAAGAAGGGAAAAGAAGTGAGCTGGAACGACCCGTTTTCTTGCATTCCCAGACACGTAGAAGAAGCTTCATGGAAAACGTCAAGAGTCACTGAAGGGGAAACTTAAGTTATGAGGCAGTCACGACGACACCCACGGACGACGGGTCGGACGGACGGACGGAAAGCGATGGGCATGACAGGGTCGTTACTTTTGGCTTTAAGGGAACAGTATGGCTTTTATAGGACTGTTCTCCCCACAAGCCCTCCCCTCTTCCCCTCCTACTATCTCTCCTCTCTCTTCTCTCTCTCTCCTCTCTCTCTCTCTCTCTCTCTCTCTCTCTCTCTCTCTCTCTCTCTCTCTCTCTCTCTCTCTCTCAATACCTATATGAAACAAATACAAACTCAACTTTTTTTTAATCGAAAACAAACAAAACGTAACTAAACAATAGGGAAAAATCCAGTATTTGAGAAAATATCTGAAATTGACATTAAAACCTTTGACTTTCGTGATTGTGCTTTGAGGTCTCCCCTCTTCCCCCTCCTCATTTCCCCTCCCCAACAACTTCACCCCCCACCTGATCCTTTCATCCTGGGGTTCCGCGTAGCTCACAGGTGAGAGCATTGGACTCACAATCGGAAGGCCTCGGGTTCGACTCGCTGGCCAGGAGAAGCAAATGGTCAGTATTCCGTACACTGCTGCTGCCCCTGCCCACCTAGCAGTAAAAATAACTGTGTGTTAACCCACTGTTGTGTGTCACAACCTGGGAAAGATGTGTTAGAAACTACAGTACCTGCTGGAATGTTATATACTGTGTAAGAAACTCAAGTCCCTGCTGGAGGTATTCAGGTGCTGGGCACCTGGAATATTCTTGTACAATAACAGCCCCCGTCAGGGCGTGAGAAACTGAAGAACTGGACAATGTACAGAGAACCTTCACTGCTCGTATTAATTCAGTCAAGCATCTGAAATACTGGAAACCCTTTAAGTCCCTTGAACTGTACTCCTTGGAACGTAGGCGAGAAAGATGCATCATAACCTACACCTGGACAACTCTGAAGCGACTGATCCCAACACAACACACTGAAATATCTCTGAGAGCAGATGGCAGGTGCAAAATACAATGAAAACAATGACGACTGATATGAGTTGATCAGAGGTAAACTGTATTATTGAACATTAATTTATTAGAGGCACTACATATGAACCTACATATTCACGTATGTATGTACGGAGGAAGGGAAGGATGGGAAGCGGAGGGAGGAAAGGATAGAGAAATGACTAGGGAAGTGGTGGGAAAGATGGTAAGAAGAAATGGTCAGTGAAGCGTCATAAAGTGAGGTCACGGGGGTGAGGACGAGGGAAGGGAGGACAGGGGTGAGAAAAGGGAGAAAGAGAGGTCAGGAACGAGGGAAGGGAGGTCAGGGGTGAAGACGAGGGGAAATGTAAAGAATGAAGGCGTGTTAGAGAGAGAGAGACAGAGAGAGAGGGTTTAGAAGTCCACACCGAGGTTATCAAATAAGAACTATCTACTTTATCTAGAGTGCCTGGAGTCTACCTGGAGGGTGTTCCGGGGGTCAACGCGCCCGCGGGTCGTTCCATTACCAGGCCTCCCGGTGAATCAGGATCTGGTCAACCAGGTTGTTACTGCTGGCTACACGCAATCCAACGTACGAAACACAGCTGGGAGACTTGAACAGTCTTGGGCCCCTGACATTTATTGCCTTTTCTCTTAGTGTACTCATGGTACCCTTGCTTTTCACTGAGATTATGTTGCACCGTCTACCGAATCTTTTGCTTTCGTAGGGAGTGATTTTTGTGTGCAGATTTGATATAGTAATGGGGTTCGAGAGATAAAAGGTAGTCAATGGATACACTCTGTGGGGTGGTTATTGGTATAATAACGGAGTCTGTAAGGAGAGATACCAGTGCCACTTCTATACTCGTCGAGGCCGACGCCTGTGTCTGAGCACACACATGCGCAGGCCTCTGACGTCACACGCAAAGGGACCAGCTATATAAAGCTAGGATGAATTCTAATACACTACACAAGTGTATACATATTACTGACATGACAGCTTGGCCATGTTACGTATGACGTCTCGGCATACTATACAACTCTATAGGCTGAACAGACAGGTGGCACTGAGGTGAATCTATACAATAGCAAACACATTATAACTTAGAACTAATCAAGAAAATTATAACAGGATTGAATCGACCGAGTAGATAGTAATAACTAATCTTACTATCACACTTCTTGAGTTAATGGTTCTTAAGAGAATTTTAATGGATCCAGTCCCTCTAGGGTTTTCCAGGTGTAAATTATGATGAATCATTCTCGCCTGCGCTCCAAGGAGTACAGGTCAAGGGACTACAAACGTCCCAGTAATTGAGGAGCTTGACTGTATTTATACGTGCAGTGAAGGTTCTCTATATTCTCCAGATCTGTAATTTCGCCTGCCTTGAATAGGGCTGTTAGTGTACCGCAGTATTCCAGTCTAGAGAGAACGAGTAACTTAATGAGGATCATCATTAGACTGGCATACTAAGTGTGCGTGTCAATGACAGAAAAACCAACGACTCTCTCCCCACCCTCCGGCCCCGGTCGGCATGAAAACTATGGGAAAATATACCATATCATAAAAAGAAAATGGCACTGAATTTATAGAAGAGACGGACGCGGGTGGAAGATGTAGACTATAACTACCTCTGCTTAATTGGTATTGATACTATCTTTAACTACTCGTTTAAAACACCTACTACTAGCACAACCATCTACTTCTACCACTCCTACTGACTAATTGTCCTGAAGCAGTTGCTGAACAAACATCAGGAATTCGTTTACTGCAATTTGCCTCAGCGTAGTATCTAGTTGAATCCAATACTTGTTCAGTGCTTGTCCAGCTGGTTGTTCAGTGCTTGTCCAGCTGGTTGTCCAGCTGGTTCTTAAACGAGTACATCTTTGTTCTTGTTAGGTAAAAGGACACAAGTGCAACTAATGTGATATTTTATTGTGGCAACGTTTCGCTCTCCAGGAGCTTTGTCAAGCGTTACTGGAGAGCGAAACGTTGCCACAATGAAATGTCACATTAGTTGCCCTTGTGTCCTTTTTACCAACATACAACCTTTCTTGCTACAACTTCAGCTGGCTTTGTTCTATACTGGTACAATTATGTTTGCTGAAAAACATTTACCTGGAGTTTACCTGGAGAGAGTTCCAGGGGTCAACGCCCCCGCGGCCCGGTCTGTGACCAGGCCTTATGGTGGTTCAGGGCCTGATCAACCAAGCTGTTACTGCTGGCCGCACGCAGTCCAACGTACGAACCACAGCCTGGCTGGTCAGGTACCGACTTTAGGTGCCTGTCCAGTGCCTGCTTGAAGACAGCCAGGGGTCTATTGGTAATCCCTCTTATGTATGCTGGGAGGCAGTTGAACAGTCTTGGGCCCCTGACACTTATTGTGTTGTCTCTCAACGTGCTAGTGGCACCCCTGCTTTTCATTGGGGGGATGTTACATCGCCTGCCGAGTCTTTTGCTTTCGTAGGGAGTGACTATCGTGTGCAAGTTTGGTACTAATCCCTCTAGGATTTTCCAAGTGTATATAATAAT
Organism: Cherax destructor; assembly: GCA_009830355.1. NCBI lineage: Eukaryota > Metazoa > Arthropoda > Malacostraca > Decapoda > Parastacidae > Cherax > Cherax destructor. Next base: position 72,015 of record WNWK01005145.1, on the reverse strand, counting down.
GTATCTCTCCCGCCTGCGTTCCAGGAAGTACAGGTTGAGGAACTTCAAGCGTTCCCAGTAATTGAGGTGGTTTATCGCAGTTATGCGTGCCTTGAAGGTTCTCTGCACATTTTTTTTCATACATTCGTGTTGTATCTTCTACCTCGAAGTTTCATTCCACTCTTCCGAATTACAGACATATTGTGCACTTCACATAGTTCTTGTTTGAGAGAGAGAGAGAGAGAGAGAGAGAGAGAGAGAGAGAGAGAGAGAGAGAGAGAGAGAGAGAGAGCACTACAGACAGTTCGGTCTCTCCTGGACCATTATTAAAGAGGAAAGGACCAGGACCAATCTCAACACCAACGTCAACATCATAAAACGAATTTTAATAATTCATAATTGGAATAATTTCTAATTAGAATCTGGAAGTTGTCAAATATTTTTTTAGCAAAATGATCCCATTCTTAATGGTAAAATTTCGCGAGATAGATCATGGTGAGAGACGATAATTGTGAAGTGATAGTAACTGCAGCTCTGCTGGAAGGTCGCTGTCGTAGCTGGTGATCCCTTACTGCAATACTTGACCATATCCTCATTGTTCTACTGAAGTCTGCCACCTCAGACTGACACTACTGAAGTCTGCCACCTCAGACTGACACTACTGAAGTCTGCCACCTCAGACTGACACTACTGAAGTCTGCCACCTCAGACTGACACTACTGAAGTCTGCCACCTCAGACTGACACTACTGAAGTCTGCCACCTCAGACTGACACTACTGAAGTCTGCCACCTCAGACTGACACTACTGAAGTCTGCCACCTCAGACTGACACTACTGAAGTCTGCCACCTCAGACTGACACTACTGAAGTCTGCCACCTCAGACTGACACTACTGAAGTCTGCCACCTCAGACTGACACTACTGAAGTCTGCCACCTCAGACTGACACTACTGAAGTCTGCCACTCAGACTGACACTACTGAAGTCTGCCACTCAGACTGACACTACTGAAGTCTGCCACCTCAGACTGACACTACTGAAGTCTGCCACCTCAGACTGACACTACTGAAGTCTGCCAGCTCAGGCTGACACTACTGAAGTCTGCCACCTCAGACTGACACTACTGAAGTCTGCCACCTCAGACTGACACTACTGAAGTCTGCCAGCTCAGACTGACACTACTGAAGTCTGCCACCTCAGACTGACACTACTGAAGTCTGCCACCTCAGACTGACACTACTGAAGTCTGCCACTCAGCTGACACTACTGAAGTCTGCCAGCTCAGGCTGACACTACTGAAGTCTGCCACCTCAGACTGACACTACTGAAGTCTGCCACCTCAGACTGACACTACTGAAGTCTGCCAGCTCAGACTGACACTACTGAAGTCTGCCACCTCAGACTGCACTACTGAAGTCTGCCACCTCAGACTGACACTACTGAAGTCTGCCACTCAGGCTGACACTACTGAAGTCTGCCACCTCAGACTGACACTACTGAAGTCTGCCACCTCAGACTGACACTACTGAAGTCTGCCAGCTCAGGCTGACACTACTGAAGTCTGCCACCTCAGACTGTCACTACTGAAGTCTGCCACCTCAGACTGACACTACTGAAGTCTGCCACCTCAGACTGACACTACTGAAGTCTGCCACCTAGACTGACACTACTCAAGTCTGCCACCTCAGCTGACACTACTCAAGTTTTCTCAGGGCTGACACTACTCAAGTCTGCTCAGACTGACACTACTCAAGTCTGCTCAGACTGACACTACTCAAGTCTGCTCAGACTGACACTACTCAAGTCTGCCAGCTCAGGCTGACACTACTCAAGTCTGCCACCTTAGGCTGACACTACTCAAGTCTGCCACCTCAGGCTGACACTACTCAAGTCTTCTACCTCAGGCTGACACTACTCAAGTCTGCCACCTCAGGCTGACACTACTCAAGTCTGCCACCTCAGGCTGACACTACTCAAGTCTGCCACCTCAGTCTGACACTAATGAAGTCTGCCAGCTCAGGCTGACACTTCTGAAATCTGCCAGCTCAGGCTGACACTACTGAAGTCTCCCAGCTCAGGCTGACACTACTGAAGTCTGCCACCTCAGACTGACACTACTGAAGTCTGCCACCTCAGACTGACACTACTGAAGTCTGCCAGCTCAGGCTGACACTACTGAAGTCTGCCAGCTCATGCTGACACTACTGAAGTCTCCCATCTCAGGCTGACACTACTGAAGTCTCCCAGCTCAGGCTGACACTACTGAAGTCTGCCAGCTCAGACTGACACTACTGAAGTCTGCCACCTCAGACTGACACTACTGAAGTCTGCCAGCTCAGACTGACACTTCTGAAGTCTGCCAGCTCAGGCTGACACTTCTGAAGTCTGCCAGCTCAGGCTGACACTTCTGAAGTCTGCCAGCTCAGGCTGACACTTCTGAAGTCTGCCAGCTCAGGCTGACACTTCTGAAGTCTGCCAGCTCAGACTGACACTTCTGAAGTCTGCCAGCTCAGGCTGACACTTCTGAAGTCTGCCAGCTCAGACTGACACTTCTGAAGTCTGCCAGCTCAGACTGACACATTTCAACACTACGTATACAACTCATGTGAGTGAAGGTAACAGGCAAACATAACTAGCTACTGTTGACACACTCTAGGCAGTAAAGCAATTGCAACGAATTATAGTCCGATATGTCTATCTCCTCCCATTATAAAAATATTTGAAAGAGTTCTGAGAAGCAAGATCACCGACCACTTGAATTCCCAACAACTGCATAACCCAGAGCAACATGGATTTAGAGCTGGTCACTCCTGCCTCTCGCAACTACTGGACCACTATGACATGGTCTGGGACGCAGTGGAGGACAAACACAATGCAGATGTGGTAGTGATTGCTTGTCATGAACCGGGCCGTGGGGGTGTCAATCCTCCCAAACTCCCACCAGGTTTACATAGATTTTGCAAAAGCCTTCGACAAGCGCGATCATGGTTTAATTGGAGGAGTGGGCAGATGGATTTTTAGTTGACTTTCTAACCAATAGAACATAGAGAATAATGGTAAACAGAGTTAAGTCGGAGGTTGCCACAGTGAAAAAGTCTGTTCGACAAGGTACTGTACTCGCCCCCATCCTCATATCTGACATAGAGATGTAAACCATAGCACCGTGTCTGTTTTTTTGCGGATATAAGCCAAGTTTTGCTCTGGGTCGCTGAAAACAATGTGATGTTGAATGAAGACAAATTTCACTTAATCAGTGATGGAAAACTTGAGGAGGTGAAAGCTAGAACGGAATATAAAACAAACTCTAATCACACAAGAGAGCGAAAAAACCAGTGTGAAGAACTTGCGAGCGATAATGGCATAGGATCTCACCTTCAAGCATCACGACAGTGTCATTATCACATCTGCGAGGAAAAATAATAGGATGGATAATGAGAACCTTAAAAATAAGGAATGCCAAACGAAGGATGATCCATTTTAACTCTTTCATTCTAGGCCGGAATACTGCTGTACACTAACAGCCCATTTCAAGGCAGGCGAAACTGCAGATCCAAGAATGTACAGAGAACCTTCACTGCACACATAAGTTCAGTCTAGCACCTTAATTACTAGGAACGTTTAAAGTAACTCTACCTGTACTCCTTGGAGTGCAGGTGAGAGAGACATCACAGTTTACACCTGAAAAATCCTAGAGGAACTGGTCCCAAATCTGCACACAGAAATCACTCCCTACGAAATCAGACTGGGCAGAAGGATCAAAATACCCCCTTTGAAAATCAGGAATCCATGAGTACACTAGGAGAAAATACATTAAGTGTTCCGGGCCCAAGACTGTTCAACAGCCTCCCAGCGTACATAAGGGATATTACCAACAGACGCCTGGCTGTCTTAAAGAAGGAGCTGGACAGATACCTAAATTCAGAACCTGACCAGCCAGGCTGTGGTTTGTGCGTTGGACTACGTGCGGCCAGCAGTAACAGCCTAGTTGACCCACCGGGAGGCCTGCTGCCCAAACTAACACACCACCTGCTGCCCACACTAACCCACCTCCTGCTGCCCACACTAGCCCACTTCCTGCTGCTTACACTAACCACCTCCCGCTGCCCGCACTAACCCACCTCCCGCTTTCCACACTAACCCACATCCAGCTTCCCACATTAACCCACCTGCTGTCTACACTAACCCACCTGCTGCCTACACTAACCCACCTCTTGCTGCCCACACTAACCCACCTCCTGCTGCCCACACTAACCCACCTTCTGCTGCCCACACTTACCCACCTCCCGCTGCTCACACTAACATACCTGCTATTTATACTAACCTATCTATTGTCTAAACTGCTGCCCACACTAACCCACCACTTGTTGCCCACACTAACCCACCTCCTGCTACCTACACTAACCCTCCACCTGCTGCCCACACTAACCCACCACCTATTGTCTACACTAACCCTCCACCTGCTGCCCACACTAACCCACCACCTATTGTCTACACTAACCCTCCACCTGCTGCCCACACTAACCCACATCTTGTTGCTTACTACCCCACCACCTGCTGCCCACATTAACCCACCTCCTGCTACCTACACTAACCCACCTGTTGCCTACACTAACCCATTTGCTGCCTACACTAACTCATCTGCTACCTACACTAACCCACCTCCAGCTGCCCACACTAACCCACCTCTTGCTGCCCACTCTAACCCACCTCTTGCTGCCCACTCTAATCCACCTCTTGCTGCCCACTCTAACCCACCTTTTGCTACCTACACTAACCCATAACTCACCTCTTCCTGCCAACACTAACCCATAACCCACATACTGCTGCCCATACTAACCCACCAATGAAAACAAAGGGTCTTAACACGGGGGAAATTACCTATGGAGTTCCCTCCATCCCCCAGGGATGGATCCCCTTCCTCCACACCCCGGGGCCCTACATCCCCCATCTCCCCCAGCCTACCCGCCCACAACATTGACCTCTGAACCACCCACGTCCGCTCACACGCCCACCTTCCACACCCCTGGTGGCGGCCCACGCTTACCCCTGCCTCCTGGGGAAGGGGAGGCAGAGAGGAAGAGAAGGAAGGGGAAGAAAGTGGTCTGTCACATGTTGTGGTGTGTCACATGTTGTAGTTTGAATACAAGAGACTACACGAGAAAGCCAGACAGAACTTCCATCTATCTACCCAGGTCTTACTACCTTCCATCTATCTACCCAGGTCTTACTACCTTCCATCTATCTGCCCAGATCTTACTACCTTCCATCTATCTACCCAGATCTTACTACCTTCCATCTATCTACCCAGATCTTACTACCCAGATCTTACTACCTTCAATCTATCTACCCAGATCTTACTACCTTCCATCTATCTACCCAGGTCTTACTACCTTCAATCTATCTACCCAGGTCTTACCACCTTCCATCTATCTACCCAGATCTTACTACCTTCCATCTATCTACCCAGGTTTTACTACCTTCCATTTATCTACCCAGGTCTTACCACCTTCCATCTATCTACCCAGGTCTTACTACCTTCCATCTATCTACCCAGATCTTACTACCTTCCGTCTACCACTGTTTATATAGATGATAGACGCATAACAGAAGGCTCTCTCCCCACCCTCCACACATCCCAGAGGAAAGTGGCCGTTATTAGGCAAGTGGTCGTTAGATCAAGGGATCACCTGGGCGCAAGGTGAGATAAGGTGAGGTGTGGGTGGGACAGGTGGAGAACAGGCCAGGTGAAGGGGAAAAATGTCAGGGGCAGGAGGTGGTGAGAGAGAGTAGGGAGAGAGAGAGAGAGAGAGAGAGAGAGAGAGAGAGAGAGAGAGAGAGAGAGAGAGAGGATGAAGGAAGAGTCGTAGAGGAAGAGGAAATGAGAAATGAAACATATTTAGGTAATGTAAGAAAGGTGTCTCACACTGTGTATGTGTGTGTGTGTGTATTATATATATATAAATATATATATATATATGTGTGTGTGTGTGTGTGTGTGTGTGTACTCACCTAGTTGTACTCACCTAGTTGTGGTTGCAGGGGTCGAGTCAAAGCTCCTGGCCCGCCTCTTCACTGGCCGCTACTGGGTCACTCTCCCTGCGCCATGAGCTTTATCATACCTCTGCTTAAAGCTATGTATAGAGCCTGCCTCCACTACATCGCTTCCTAAACTATTCCACTTCCCGACAACTCTGTGACTGAAGAAATACTTCCTAACATCTCTGTGATTCATCTGAGTCTTCAACTTCCATCTGTGTCCCCTTGTTGTTGTGTCCCATCTCTGGAACATTCTGTCTCTGTCCACTTTGTCAATTCCTCTCAGTATCTTATATGTTGTTATCATGTCTCCCTATCTCTCCTGTCCTCCAGTGTCGTCAGGTCGATTTCCCTTAACCTCCCTCGTAGGACATACCCCTTAGCTCCGGGACTAGTCTTGTTGCAAACCTTTGCACTTTCTCGAGCTTCTTCACATGCTTGGCTAGGTGTGGGTTCCAAACTGGTGCTGCATACTCCAATATGGGCCTAACGTACACAGTGTACAGGGTCCTGAACGATTCTTTATTAAGATGTCGGAATGCTGTTCTTAGGTTTGCTAGGCGCCCATATGCTGCAGCAGTTATTTGGTTGATGTGCGCCTCAGGAGATGTGTCTGGTGTTATACTCACCCCAAGATCTTTTTCCTTGATTGAGGTTTGCAGTCTCTGGCCCCCTAGGCTGTACTCCGTCTGCGGTCTTCTTTGCCCTTCCCCAATCTTCATGACTTTGCACTTGGTGGGGTTGAACTCCAGGAGCCAGTTGCTGGACCAGGCTTGCAGGCTGTCCAGATCCCTTTGTAGTTCTGCCTGGTCCTCGTCCGATTGAATTCTTCTCATCAACTTCACATCATCTGCAAACAGGGACACTTCGAGTCTATTCCTTCCGTCATGTCGTTCACAAATACCAGAAACAGCACTGGTCCCAGGACTGACCCCTGTGGAACCCCGCTCGTCACCGGCGCCCACTCTGACACCTCGCCACGTACCATGACTCGCTGCTGTCTCCTGACAGGTATTCCCTGATCCAATGTAGTGCCTTCCCTGTTACCCCTGCCTGGTCCTCCAGCTTCTGCACTAATCTCTTGTGTGGAACTGTGTCAAACGCCTTCTTACAATCCAAGAATATGCAATCTACCCACCCCTCTCTCTTGCCTTATCGCTGTCACCCTGTCGTAGAACTCCAGTAGGTTTGTGACACAGGATTTCCGTCCCTGAAACCGTGTTGGCCGTCGTTGATAAGCTCATTCCTTTCTAGGTGCTCAACCACCCTTCTCCTGACTATCTTCTCCATGACCTTGCATACAATACATGTCAGTGACACTGGTCTGTAGTTTAGTGCTACGTTCCTGTCTCCTTTTTAAAATTGGAACTACATTTGCTGTCTTCCAAACCTCAGGTAGTTGCCCTGTTTCGATAGATGTGTTGAAGATCGTTGTTAGGGGTACACAGCTCCTCTGCTCCCTCTCTCAGGACCCATGGAGAGATGTTATCTGGCCCCATCGCCTTTGAAGTATCTAGCTCGCTTAGTAGCCTCTTCACTTCCTCCTCATTTGTGTGTATTGTGTCCAGCACTTGATGGTGTACCCTACCTCTCCTCCTTTCTGGAGGCCCTTCTATCTCCTCTGTGAACACCTCTTTGAATCTCATGTTGAGCTCCTCACACACTTCCCGGTCATTTCTTGTGACCTCCCCTCCTACCTTCCTCAGCCTGATCACCTGGTCCTTGACTGTTGTTCTCCTCCTGATGTGGCTGTACAGCAGCTTTGGGTCAGATTTGGCTTTCGCTGCTATGTCATTCTCGTACTGTCTTTGGGCCTCCCTTCTGATCTGTGCATATTCATTTCTGGCTCTACGACTGCTCTCCTTATTCTCCGGGGTTCTTTGCCTTCTGTACCTCTTCCATTCCCTTGCACACTTGGTTTTGGCTTCCCTGCACCTTTGGGTGAACCATGGGCTCATCCTGTCTTTTTCGCTTCTCCTGTTACCCTTGGGTATAAACCTCTCCTCAGCTTCCTTGCAAATTGTTGTCATATATTCCATCATCTCGTCTACTGACTTCCCTGCCATCTCTTGTCCCACTGAACTCTGTGCAGGAAGTTCCTCATGCCCACATAGTCCCCTTTCTTGTAGTTTGGCTTCAAATGTGCAGCCCTTCCTGCTTCCCCCTCCACTTGTAACTCTACTATGTATTCGAAACTTAGAACCATATGATCACTGGCCCCAAGGGGCTTTCATGTGTATGTCCTCAATATCTGCACTACTCAGGGTGAATACTAGGTCCAGTCTCGCTGGTTCGTCATTTCCTCTCTCTTGGTAGTGTCCCTTACGTGTTGGTACATGAGATTTTCCAGTACCACCTCCAGCATCTTAGCCCTCCACGTTTCTTGGCCCCCATGTGGCTCCAAGTTCTCCCAATCAATTTCCTTATGGTTGAAGTCACCCATGATCAGTAGCTTCGCCCTGCTCGCGAGCCCTTCTGGCCACTTCTGCCAGAGTGTCAATCATCGCTCTGTTACTCTCATCATACTCTTGCCTTGGCCTCCTGCTGTTCTGTGGTGGGTTATACATCACTGCAATTACCACCTTGGGACCTCCAGACTGTAGCATCCCTACTATGTAATCCCCAGCTTCTCCTCCGTCTCCTCTCTCCATCTCGTCAAAATCCCATCGGTTTTGATCAGCAGTGCCACTCCTCCACCCCTCTGTTCCCTCTGTCTTTCCTCAGGATCTGGTATCCCATTGGAAAGATGGCATCTGTTATCATACCTGTGAGCTTGGTTTCTGTGAGAGCTATTATGTCCGGTGATGCCTCTTTGACTCTTTCGTGCCACTCCTCCCACTTATTTGTTATTCCATCAGCATTGGTGTACCATACCTTCAGTTTCCTCTCTACTACTGTGTTTTGGGGGTCTGTGAGGGTGGGGGACCTGGTGGTGTACTGTGGGATTCTATAGTGGAGTGTTGGGTGGGGGCTGAGATTGTTGGTTGTAGTTTGTGTTGGGATAGTGTGCTTGGTTGTTGGGTGTTTGGGATGGTTCTGTGTGTGCTTGTTCTTGTTGCTCCGCCCTGCTCTGGTTGTCCTCTACTGATTCTGTCCTTGTCCCTCCTCCTCGCTCCTTTCGCCTTTGTGTCCTCTCCCTCAGCTGCTGTCGTTCTGTTTTTGTTCTGTCCGGTCTAGGAACACCCTCCTGTATTCTTCCGTTTCCTTCAATCGTGGTTTCTCTTGGAGGATTCTGTCTCTCTCTGTTTCTGTCCTGAGAATCAGCTTGAGCGGTCGTTTTCTCCCCTTCGAGTACCCCCCTATTCTCTGAAAATTTACAATCTCGGACATGTCTTCTTCACCTATTTCTTTGAGTATGCTCTCAATCTCCTTTCTTTCTGCCTGCCGTCTTTCAGTGTGTGTCCTTCCCTCACTCTCCTTCAGCCCATGAATAAACACTGCCTTTGCCCTCTCCTCCTCCCATTGCCTTTCCCTCTGCAGCTCAGGCTCCTGTTTCTCCCTTCTTTTTTCCTGTTGCTCTTGGTGGCATGATCGTTCCTCTGCATTTGCCCTATTCCCCTCTCCACCTGCTCTCAGCTGCTCACCCTCTTCGCTCCTTGGCCCTGCTTGTGTGTGTATGTGTGTGTGTGTGTGTGTGTGTGTGTGTGTGTGTGTGTGTATGTCACTCTCCAGATTGTTCCACTTCCTGACAACTCTAAGGCTGAAGAAATACTTCCTAACATCCATATGACTCATCTGAGGTTTTAACTTCCAACTGTGTCTCCTTATTGATGTGTCACATCTCTGGAACATTCTGTCTCTGTCCACCTTGTTAATTTCTCTCAGTACTTTATGTCGTTATCATGTCCCCCCTATCTCTCCTGTCCTCCAGTGTCGTCAGGTTGATTTCCCTTAACCTCTCCTCGTATGACATACCCCTTAACTCCGGGACTAGTCTTGTTGCAAACCTTTGCATTTTCTCTAATTTCTTGACATGTGTGACCAGGTGTGGGTTCCATACTGGTGCTGCATACTCCAGCCTGATGTGCTCGGTATATGCATGTATGTATGTATATGGGTGTACTCACCTAATTGTGGTTGCAGGAGTCGATTCACAGCGCCTGGCCCCCTGGTGTACTCACCTAATTGTGGTTGCAGGGGTCGATTCACAGCTCCTGTGTGTGTGTCTCCCTCTATCTTGCTACCCCACCCTCTCTCTTCTCCCTCTCTTTACCTCTCCCACTCCCTCTCCTCTTTAATTTGTCTCATTTCTTCCTTCCCTCACACAGGGCTTAGTCTAGGGGCAGTGTGTGTTGCCCTCTCCCCTCACCCCTCCTTCCCTTGTACATTCCTCCTTCCCTTGTACACCCTCTCCCCACCCTCCACCTGCTACAGATGCGCTAATTAACCCTGAGCATTTGTCTCCTTAACACTACTCAGGGTAATTAACCCTTAAAATTAGTTTATCCTGGTAATTAGTTCAGTTCTCCCAGGCAGCACCGCCACTGTCTCCACTCTCACCCACCACCAGTTCTCCCAGGCAGCACTACCACTGTCTCCACTCTCACCCACCACCAGTTCTAGGCACCACCACCACCACCACTGTCTCCACTCTCACCCACCACCAGTTCTCCCAGGCAGCACCACCACTGTCTCCACTCTCACACAACACCAGTTCTCCCAGGCAGCACTACCACTGTCTCCACTCTCACCCACCACCAGTTCTCCCAGGCAGCACTACCACTGTCTCCACTCTCACCCACCACCAGTTCTAGGCACCACCACCACCACCACTGTCTCCACTCACCCACCACCAAGCCTGGAGAACAATTCTTAGCCAGGATAACAGCTCTTGGCCAGGATAACAGCTCTTGGCCAGGATAACAGCTCTTGGCCAGGATAACAACTCCAAGGAGATAATCTCCCTCTCTCCTACATACTCTAACCTGAGCCTCACTATCCTCGTAAAATTTCTCAGTAACATAACAACTAGCCGGGGATCGAACCCGAGTTATTTAACTAGCATCCCGGGAAGCTAGCTAAATTCTGGATGATTTAGTCCACCAGGCCACCATGCTTCAAACGTTAGGTGTCCAGGCACTGGACATAACACTCCTAACGCGAACTCATTCAGACAGCTCTTAGGATAACAGCTGTTAGCCAGGATAACACTGCAGTTGGTAAATTTAATGGAGTAAAAAGATAACACCAGTTACTTGACCCATCAATTATCAGCAAATCAAGTGCCACCAATCAGGAATCATCAGTTAATGAAGTCCTGGTAATCAGGAAGAACCAGCCAATCACCACTCGCGGGACAAAGGGTGGTAGTGTTTGTTAGAGAAAATATTCTCATTACGCAAATAAATCCCTTGATACATAAATGTCAGTCTTGAGATACATATGTCAGTCTTGACATATATGTCTTTCTTGACGTATATGTCAGTCTTGACGTATATGTCAGTCTTGACATATATGTCAGTCTTGACGTATATGTCAGTCTTGACATATATGTCAGTCTTGACATATATGTCAGTCTTGACGTATATGTCAGTCTTGACGTATATGTCAGTCTTGACGTATATGTCAGTCTTGACGTCATTCACTATCATTCCTGTCATTCACTATCGTGCCATTCACTATCATTCCTGCCTGTCATTCACTATTATTCCTGTCTGCCATTCACTATCATTTCTGTTAACCTTCCTGCATATCATTCATTGTCATTCACTGCCATTCACTTTCACTGGCATTCACTATCACTGTCATCATTTACTTTCGTTCATTGTCACTATTATTCACTGTTATTCACTATTATTTACTATTATTCACTGTTATTCACTATTATTCAGTATTCACTTTTATTCATTATGTCAGTCTTGACATATATGTCAGTCTTGACATATATGTCAGTCTTGACGTATATGTCAGTCTTGACGTATATATCAGTCTTGACATATATGTCAGTCTTGACATATATGTCAGTCTTGACGTATATGTCAGTCTTGACGTATATGTCAGTCTTGACATATATGTCAGTCTTGACATATATTGTATCAGTCTTGACTATATGTCAGTCTTGACATATATGTCAGTCTTGACGTATATGTCAGTCTTGACATATATGTCAGTCTTGACATATATGTCAGTCTTGACATATATGTCAGTATTGACATATATGTCAGTCTTGACATATATGTCAGTCTTGACATATATGTCAGTCTTGACGTATATGTCAGTCTTGACGTATATGTCAGTCTTGACATATATGTCAGTCTTGACGTATATGTCAGTCTTGACATATATGTCAGTCTTGACGTATATGTCAGTCTTGACATATATGTCAGTCTTGACATATATGTCAGTCTTGACATATATGTCAGTCTTGACATATATGTCAGTCTTGACATATATGTCAGTCTTGACGTATATGTCAGTCTTGACATATATGTCAGTCTTGACATATATGTCAGTCTTACATATATGTCAGTCTTGACATATATGTCAGTCTTGACGTATATGTCAGTCTTGACATATATGTCAGTCTTGACGTATATGTCAGTCTTAACGTATATGCCAGTCTTGACGTATATATGTCAGTCTTGAGATAGCTCGGCTGGTAGCGCACTCAGCTCACACAATGAGGTCCGTGGTTCGATCGCCGGTACGAGTGAAAACAGGAATAGTGTTCCGATACCTCAGTAAGGAATCGTTCAAGACTCTGTACACTGTGTACGTCAGGCCCATACTGGAGTATGCAGCACCAGTTTACAACCCACATCAAGCACGTCAAGAAATTAGAGAAAGTGCAAAGCTTTGCAACAAGACTAGTCCTGGAGCTACGGGGCATGTTCTACGAGGAGAGGTTAAGGGAAATCGACCTGACGACACTAGAGGACAGGAGGGATGGGGAGGACATGATAACGACATACAAAATACTGAGAGGAATCGACAAGGTGGAGAGAGACAGGATGTTCCAGAGATGGGACACAGCAACAAGGGGTCACAGTTGGAAGTTGAAGACTCAGAAGAGTCACAGGGATGTTAGGAAGTATTTCTTCAGTCATAGAGTTGTCAGGAAGTGGAATAGTCTGGAGAGTAATGTAGTGGAGGCAGGATCCATACATAGCTTTAAGAAAAGGTATGATAAAGCTCACGGAGCAGGGAGAATGTTTACCTAGTAGCGACCAGTGAAGAGGCGGGGCCAGGAGCTATGACTCGACCCCTACCTGGAGTCTATCTGGAGAGTATTCCGGGGATCAACGCCCCCGCGGCCCGGTCCACGACCAGGCCTCCCGGTGGATCAGGGCCTGATCAACCAGGCTGTTACTGCTGGCCGCACGTAGTCCAACGTACGAACCACAGCCGGCTGATCCGGCAACGACTTTAGGTAACCAGAATTAAACGAGTACAAATAGGTGAGTAATACACACACAGCAGAACAAACTAAACAACTGTGACAGACTTAACAGACATATTTCCTGGCTTTCCACGCTCTGCCACAGCTGCGACAACATTAATTAAAAAGCGAAGTTTTACTGCATGCTAAGCGTCTCTATACACAACTTTACCACAGACATAAATCACTGAGAGAGAATTTCTTTATCTGCTGGAAAAATATTTGCAAATTTTACCTGGACAGGTAAGCTAAGATAAATGCAGGAGATGGAGGAGGCAGGAATATATGGGATGGAGGAGGTGGAGGATGCGGAGGAGGAGGAGACGGGAGGCTATGGGGAAGGAGGTGGAGGGGAGTAAGAATGAAGGGGGGAGGGTAGACGACAAAAAGGATGGACATTTAAGTTATAATTATTACCAGAACCACATCCGCCTCTCCCAGCATGCACCTGACCCCTCACACCCTGGGAGAGTTGGCAGAGAGAAGGGGACGACAGGAGGAGGTGGATAGACGAGGTAAAGGGGCATGGAAAGTTGAGAGCAGGAGGACGAGAGAGAGAGAGAGAGAGAGAGAGAGAGAGAGAGAGAAGGAGTGGTTGGACTGATAGGCAGTGTTGGAAATGAGAGATCAATCTGCACTCTACACAAAAATGAACACAACAAACTCACATAACAACCCAGACGCAAGGTGTCAGTTCCCTATATAACATAAAAAAAATACGGTGCAAGGTGTCAGTGGCCTTATATACCATTACAATATACGGTGCAACGTATCAGTGGTCCTATATACCACAACAAGAAAATACGGTGCAAGGTGTCAGTGGCCCTATATACTATAATAAGAATATACGGTGCAAAGGTGTCAATGGCCCTATATACCATAATAAGAATATACGGTGCAAGGTGTCAGTGGCCCTATAATGCTCCAATAAAGGAGTCGTCACAATCACAAAATAAAAACTCCGCCCGCTAGTAAAATATTAAAAATATTCACGCTGGAGTAAGACGTATGTTTAGAACAAACTTTAATTTTCACAACAATAGAACTTTTGTGACAATATCTCGGTCTGTGCAGTGCTTGGCCACGGCGCACGGTGAGGGCCCGGGTTCGATTCCCGGTGAAGGGGTAGAAACATCGGACGTGCTTCCTTACACCGGTTGTCTATGTTCACCCATAGTAAAATGGGTACCTGGGTGTTAGTGGACTGGTGTGGGTCGCATCCTGGGACAAAACTGACCTAATTTGCCCGAAATACTCTGCATAACAAGGGGCTTTCTATATAGTAGTATGTCATTGATGTCAGCTATGGACTGTATACCTTGTACATGTACTGGTAGTAAATAAAGATATATTATATTCTAAGGAATGAAATTGATGAAGTTCATCTGTAGAGCGAAACGTTGAGAACAAAGCTCTACACAGAGCGAAACGCTGATAAAAAAGATCTACACAGAGTGAAACGTTGAGAAAAAAGCTCTACACAGAGTGAAACGCTGACAAAAAAGCTCTACACAGAGCGAAACGTTGAGAAAAAAGGGCTGTACAAAGAGCGAAACGTTGTGACAAAAGCCTCGCCCCTGTCTCGCGCTTGCTTCACAATAAAAGAAAGTGTCTCTACGAGCTACACTTTCAACACAACCAGACCTAAAAGACATGATGGTGGGGCATGTGGCACTGTGCCTCACGGAGGAGAGGAGAGGGGGGAGAGACGGGGTGAAGAGGAGAAAGAGGAGAAAGAGGAGAAAAAAGGAAAGAGTAGGTAGGAGCGTGGGAAGACACACTACTAACCCCCCCCCCCCCGGTCAATTCTAAGACGGGAGATGGAAGGGATGGTTCCCCTTCCATCAGTTTGTTACAGGTTGACACCACCTGTACAGGGGATAGGGAGGGGAAGGGGCGGGGAGCTCTGTCTCCTGTCTTCTCCCTGGGAGGGGAAGGGGATATCCCTTTTCTCCTCTCGTAGGGAGAAGATCAGGGAACAAGGGATGATTGAGGGGGATAAAGGGGTGTCTGCCCTGCTGTTGTCACCCTGAGAAAGGAGATACGGGGGAAGGGAGAGAGGGGGATGCGGGGGAAGGGAGAAGGGAATGTTGGTTGAGGGGTGGAGAGGGGGGAAGACAGTTCTACGAGACAGAGGGCTTGAGAAAGCTAACTTAATATCAGAAATGTCACAATCACCTGATACCTTTCATCTAACACTCTGTTACCTCCAGTAAGACTGATCTTACACTGAATATTACCTCAAGTAAGACTGATCTTACACTAAATATTACCTCCAGTAAGACTGATCTTACACTAAATATTACCTCCAGTAAGACTGATCTTACACTAAATATTACCTCAAGTAAGACTGATCTTACACTAAATATTACCTCCAGTAAGACTGATCTTACACTGAATATTACCTCAAGTAAGACTGATCTTACACTAAATATTACCTCCAGTAAGACTGATCTTACACTAAATATTACCTCCAGTAAGACTGATCTTACACTGAATATTACCTCAAGTAAGACTGATCTTACACTAAATATTACCTCCAGTAAGACTGATCTTACACTGAATATTACTTCCAGTAAGACTGATCTTACACTGAATATTACCTCCAGTAAGACTGATCTTACACTGAATATTACCTCCAGTAAGACTGATCTTACACTGAATATTACCTCCAGTAAGACTGATCTTACACTGAATATTACTTCCAGTAAGACTGATCTTACACTGAATATTACCTCCAGTAAGACTGATCTTACACTGAATATTACTTCCAGTAAGACTGATCTTACACTGAATATTACCTCCAGTAAGACTGATCTTACACTGAATATTACTTCCAGTAAGACTGATCTTACACTGAATATTACCTCAGTAAGACTGATCTTACACTGAATATTACCTCAGTAAGACTGATCTTACACTGAATATTACCTCAGTAAGACTGATCTTACACTGAATATTACCTCCAGTAAGACTGATCTTACACTAAATATTACCTCCAGTAAGACTGATCGTACACTGAATATTACCTCCAGTAAGACTGATCTTACACTGAATATTACCTCCAGTAAGACTGATCTTACACTAAATATTACCTCCAGTAAGACTGATCTTACACTGAATATTACCTCAAGTAAGACTGATCTTACACTAAATATTACCTCTAGTAAGACTGATCTTACACTAAATATTACCTCTAGTAAGACTGATCTTACACTAAATATTACCTCCAGTAAGACTGATCTTACACTGAATATTACCTCCAGTAAGACTGATCTTACACTGAATATTACCTCCAGTAAGACTGATCTTACACAGTGAAAGACAGTAAGATGGAATACTAAGAGAGGAAATGATAAGAGAAGTCTCTAGAAACGTCAAAAATGAAGAGAGAAAAAGGAGACGGAGAGTAGAAAGGGAATTAAAGAGATGGACGAGAAAGAAACGAGAGATTTTGACATGGGGCAAATGCTTCCTCTCTTCCTCATGATGTACACATAGACGCGGGACCAGGAGCTAAAACTCGACCCTACAACCACATACATATGTATAAGTGAGAACACACACACACACTCAACTCATCCTCTCAGCTGGTGAGAGAGCTCGCTCTCAACTGGTGAGAAAGCTCACTCTCATCTGGTGAGAAAGCTCACTCTCAGCTGATGAGAAACCTCATCTCATCTGGGAAGACAGTTCACTCTCAGCTCATTCTCTCCACTGATGAGAAAGCTCACTCTCAGCTCATCCTAACCCCTGGTGAGAAAGCTCACTCTCATCTGGTGGGAAAGCTCACTCTCAGCTGATGAGAAACCTCATTCTCATCTGGGAAGACAGTTCACTCTCAGCTCATCCTAACCCCTGGTGAGAAAGCTCACTCTCAGCTCATCCTAACCCCTGGTAAGAAAGCTCACTCTCAGCTCATCCTAACCCCTGATGAGAAAGCTCACTCTCAGCACATCCTAACCCCTGATGAGAAAGCTCACTCTCAGCTTATCCTAACCCCTGGTGAGAAAGCTCACTTTCAGCTCATCCTAACTCCTGGTGAGAAAGCTCACTCTCAGCTCATCCTAACCCCTGGTGAGAAAGCTCACTTTCAGCTCATCCTAACCCCTGGTGAGAAAGCTCACTCTCAGCAAATCCTAACCCCTTGTGAGAAAGCTCACTCTCAGCACATCCTAACCGCTGGTGAGAAAGCTCACTCTCAGCTCATCCTAACTCCTGGTGAGAAAGCTCACTCTCAGCTCATCCTAACCCCTGGTGAGAAAGCTCACTCTCAGCTCATCCTAACCCCTGGTGAGAAAGCTCACTTTCAGCTCATCCTAACCCCTGGTGAGAAAGCTCACTCTCAGCTCATCCTAACGCCTTGTGAGAAAGCTCACTCTCAGCACATCCTAACCCCTGGTGAGAAAGCTCACTCTCAGCACATCCTAACCCCTGGTGAGAAAGCTCACTCTCAGCTCATCCTTTCTGCTGGTAATATAGCTCACTCTCAGCTCATCCTAACCCCTGGTAAGAAAGCTCACTCTCAGCTCATCCTAACCCCTGGTGAGAAAGCTCACTCTCAGCACATCCTTGCTGCTGGTAATATAGATCACTCTCAGCTCATCCTAACCCCTGGTAAGAAAGCTCACTCTCAGCTCATCCTAACTCCTGGTGAGAAAGCTCACTCTCAGCTCATCCTAACCCCTGGTGAGATAGCTCACTCTCAGCTCATCCTAACCCCTGGTGAGAAAGCTCACTCTCAGCTCATCCTAACCCCTGGTGAGAAAGCTCACTCTCATGTCATCCTAACCCCTGGTGAGATAGCTCACTCTCAGCTCATCCTAACCCCTGGTGAGATAGCTCACTCTCAGCTCATCCTAACCCCTGGTGAGAAAGCTCACTCTCAGCTCATCCTTTCTGCTGGTAATATAGCTCACTCTCAGCTCATCCTAACCCCTGGTAAGAAAGCTCACTCTCAGCTCATCCTAACCCCTGGTGAGAAAGCTCACTCTCAGCACATCCTTGCTGCTGGTAATATAGATCACTCTCAGCTCATCCTAACCCCTGGTAAGAAAGCTCACTCTCAGCTCATCCTAACTCCTGGTGAGAAAGCTCACTCTCAGCTCATCCTAACCCCTGGTGAGATAGCTCACTCTCAGCTCATCCTAACCCCTGGTGAGAAAGCTCACTCTCAGCTCATCCTAACCCCTGGTGAGAAAGCTCACTCTCATGTCATCCTAACCCTGGTGAGATAGCTCACTCTCAGCTCATCCTAACCCCTGGTGAGATAGCTCACTCTCAGCTCATCCTAACCCCTGGTGAGAAAGCTCACTCTCAGCTCATCCTTTCTGCTGGTACATATAGCTCACTCTCAGCTCATCCTAACCCCTGGTAGAAAGCTCACTCTCAGCTCATCCTAACCCCTGGTGAGAAAGCTCACTCTCAGCACATCCTTGCTGCTGGTAATATAGCTCACTCTCAGCTCATCCTAACCCCTGGTAAGAAAGCTCACTCTCAGCTCATCCTAACCCCTGGTGAGAAAGCTCACTCTCAGCTCATCCTAACCCCTGGTGAGATAGCTCACTCTCAGCTCATCCTAACCCCTGGTGAGAAAGCTCACTCTCAGCTCATCCTAACCCCTGGTGAGAAAGCTCACTCTCATGTCATCCTAACCCCTGGTGAGATAGCTCACTCTCAGCTCATCCTAACCCCTGGTGAGATAGCTCACTCTCAGCTCATCCTAACCCCTGGTGAGAAAGCTCACCTCTCAGCTCATCCTAACCCCTGATGATAAAGCTCACTCTCAGCTCATCCTAACCCCCGGTGAGAAAGCTCACTCTCAGCACATCCTAACCCCCGGTGAGAAAGCTCACTCTCAGCACATCCTAACCCCTGGTGAGAAAGCTCACTCTCAGCTCATCCTTTCTGCTGGTAATATAGCTCACTCTCAGCTCATCCTAACCCCTGGTGAGAAAGCTCACTCTCAGCTCACCCTAACACCTGGTGAGAAAGCTCACTCTCAGCTCATCCTAACCCCTGGTGAGAAAGCTCACTCTCATCTCACCCTTTCTGCTGGTAATATAGCTCACTCTCAGCTCATCCTAACCCCTGGTGAGAAAGCTCACTCTCAGCTCATCCTAACCCCTGGTGAGAAAGCTCACTCTCAGCACATCCTAACCCCTGGTGAGAAAGCTCACTCTCAGCACATCCTCACTGCTGGTGAAAAAAGCTCTTTTATGTTACAACATTAAGATGGTTGCGATAACAGATGATTAAATGGGCAATTAGACATCGTAAAGTATGGTAGTTGGAGAGAGAGAGAGAGAGAGAGAGAGAGAGAGAGAGAGAGAGAGAGAGAGAGAGAGAGAGAGAGAGAGAGAGAGAGAGAGAGAGAGAGAGAGAGAGAGAGAGAGAGAATGAGAGTTTCTTGCACACCTCTTAGTTATATAAGCTTGGCTGATCACAAGGCAGTATTTACGACACTGCAGATGCCTTTTAAAAGTTTAAGAGTCAAATCTCTAGCGGAGCCCGGCTGTGGGAGAGAGGAAACTGTCAGGCCTTTTGCTGGGTATCTGGCCACAGCCGGATGGATTCCTCTTCTCCAAAGTGATGTTAATAACCAAGTGAATACTTTCTTTAAATATATATCTTTAATCGCCAACAACTGCGCATCCCTCGCTGGCCTTCAGGTCAGCCATGATTTGATTTTCGTTGTCGAGATGCTGCTGCTGCTGCTGCTGCTGCTGCTGCTGCTGCTGCTGCTGCTGCTGCTGCTAAGTACAAGGCTTGGAGAAGGTATAAGAGACATCCCACTATCTATAGTAGGAACCTGCACAGGCAAGCCACCTCCAGAAGGTAGGCTGATAGAAGAAGAAAACTGGGATTAGGGAGAGAGGGTTCCAAAACCTGGTAGTCCTTGATCAAGGGGTTAGTTTAATATTTTGATTATGCATCCCATACCCATCCCGTGGGAGGTAGTCAAAAGTTTACAGAGGCACATAATGGGTCCAGGGACTACCGACAAGGATATTCACATGATGGAACCATTCCGCTTTTAATCGATAGGACAGGGGTGGCAATACATCAGGATGAAGTACATCTCTTCTTTAAATCCCTGAACCAAGAAAAAGTTGTGTACCCAGACAAGGTCAGCTCATGATTGTTGTGTAGACGTACAGAGCAGCTTGTATCACCTCTCACACGAACTCTGCCTAACACAGGAATAAGTCGTCCCCGTTCAGAGAGAAGAACCGAGCGATAATCAGTAACTACAGACCAGTGTCACTCCTGTAAATAACTGGCAAAGTTCTTGAGAAAATTTCACGGCAAATGATGGCACTGTTTTTGACTATCACTCGTCAATATGGCGTCAGAAAAGGTCGCTCTGCAGCTGACCTGTTAAACCTCACAACAATATGGCACCAGTTACCAGATGAATCCAAGATCAAGTGTGTAGTAGCACTGAACATTGTTGGTACCATCGACCCACTATGGCACTAGGGACTCTTGGCAAAACTGCAAAGCATTAGGAATCTCTGACTCTGCACTACACCCCTTTAGTGATTATTTTCAAGATAGATTTCTTAGTGATTATTTTCAAGATAGATTTCTTAGTGATTATTTTCAAGATAGATTTCTTAGTGATTATTTTCAAGATAGATTTCTTAGTGATTATTTTCAAGATAGATTTCTTAGTGATTATTTTCAAGATAGATTTCTTAGTGATTACCTTCAAGATAGATTTCTTAGTGATTATTTTCAAGATAGATTTCTTAGTGATTACCTTCAAGATAGATTTCTTAGTGATTACCTTCAAGATAGATCTCTCAGTGATCACATTCACTGGAGCAAGTTTTTACAACACTCAACAGGTACCAGCGCTCAATAAAGAATCCCAGAATTCCATGCCTATGCAGATAATTGTACTCTGACATTTACTGATCCAGGAAAGGAGCTGTCAGCTGCTCTCAGACATACTAGCCACCAGCTGACAGCTAAATCATCCTGGGAAGAACAATGACAGATTACATATGTTTCTGAGAAAATACAAACGAAGAATTAGATACATGTGCAACATCTGGGTATACCTGGAGTATACCTGGAGAGGGTTTCGGGGGTCAACGCCTCCACGGCTCGGTCTGAGACCAGGCCTCGTGGTGGATCAGGGTCTGATCTACCAGGCTGTTACTGCTGGCCTCAAGCAAACTGACGTACGAACCACAGACGTTTCATCATCCGGTGGCTTTATCAATACAAAACAAGGACATAATGTGAAGACTGTAGAACTATATACAAAACACGAGGTAATCAGTCCCTCAGCCTAGCGCACTCAGCTCACACACTGAGATCTGTGGTTCGATCCCCGGTACGGGTGGAAATATTTGAACGTATTTCCTTAAGACACCTGCTGTCCCTGTTCACCTATCAGTAAATTAGGTACCTGGGTGTCAGTCGACTGGTATAAGTCGCATCCTGGGGATAAGATTTACCTAATTTGCGGGAACTGCTCTGCATAACAAGGGGCTTTCTATATAGTGGTATGTCACTGATGTCAGCTATGACTGTATACCTTGTACATGTACTTGTAGAAATAAAGATTATTAATTATTATTATTATTATTATTATTATTATTATTATTAGTATTATTGTTCAGGCTTGGTTACAAGTACTTCTGGCAGTTTGGCAGACACACAGATGATCAAACTAAATGCAAAGTATGTGGTTAGCCTTGTGTTGGTTAGTCTTGTGTTGGTTAGCCTTGTGTTGGTTAGCCTTGTGTTGGTTAGCCTTGTGTTGGTTAGCCTTGTGTTGGTTAGCCTTGTGTTGGTTAGCCTTGTGTTGGTTAGCCTTGTGTTGGTTAGCCTTGTGTTGGTTAGCCTTGTGTTGGTTAGCCTTGTGTTGGTTAGCCTTGTGTTGGTTAGCCTTGTGTTGGTTAGCCTTGTGTTGGTTAGCCTTGTGTTGGTTAGCCTTGTGTTGGTTAGCCTTGTGTTGGTTAGCCTTGTGTTGGTTAGCCTTGTGTTGGTTAGCCTTGTGTTGGTTAGCCTTGTGTTGGTTAGCCTTGTGTTCACTATCTTGAACACTATATGCTTAATTGTCCATTTATATAGCAATACAGAGATAGACAGCATAATAACCTTAGTGATATGTCAAAGTATCTTAGTCATACAAATAAGATAACAGACATATTATGCAAATATCCTTTTTTTTTTGCAATAGGTACATCAACTGTAGATATAAACCTAGATGTACTCCTGTAAACCATTTTGAGGCCTGGTTCTTAGGCCTTTCGTGTATCCATATGCTCTTGGAATGCATAATAAACTAGTGACTTCGGCAGCAAAATCTAAAAGAATCTCTGCGTACTTCCTTCAAGGGTGCAGCGTAGCTCACTGGTGAGAGTATTAGACCTGAGAGTATAATTGCAAAGTCTCAGGTTCGATTCCCAGACATGAAGAATCATATAAGCAGGTTTACTAATGCGATTGTCACTCAGCCGAGAGGCCGGGGTTTAAGACACAATTAGGGAACACTGTATCAACATTCATGGCCCCATATTATTCAACATCTTACCAGAAGATATCAGAAACACTGCTGAGACAAGTATAGAAATCTTCAAGAGGAAACAAGACAAGTATCTTCACCAGGTACCAAATCAACAAGTCTGTGATGGATATGTGGGGCAGCGGGCCACCAACAGCCTGGTTGACCAGGCAAACACCAGACGAGCCTCGCCCATGACCGGGCTCCGGGAGTAGAAAAAACTCTTGAACTCATCAAATATACATCAAAGGAGTAGTGACGCTAGTCAGATGACCTTACACCTGTTACCTGTGTTCACCTAGCAGTAGGCAGGGAGCCTAGCTCCTAAGCCTTTTTTGTAATGTAATGTAAACGGTATCCATATGCTCTTGCGTCCACATGGTAGATAGGGAGTGTACAATAAACTAGCTACTCCAGAAGTAATATCTTCATCTCCCATATTTTCCTGGTTGCTAACCACAACAGTCGGGTAATACACAGGTACATATTATTAATGACTGTATTGTCAACTGTGATACAGAGGTTGGAGGCCGGAACGGTATAATTCGACAGGTGTGAGGTCAAAGTATGACCTCACACCTGACTGATGAGTGTGTACAAGGAACTGCTGCGTGGTCACCACACTCACCACCAGCAACCCGTGTCACCACACTCGTCACCACACACACCACTAGCAACCACGTGTCACCACACAGACACCAGCAGCAGCAGCCACGTGTCACCACACAGACACCAGCAGCAGCAGCAGCCACGTGTCACCACACAGACACCACCAACAGCAGCAGCCACGCGTCACCACACAGACACCAGCAGCAGCAGCCACGTGTCACCACACATACACCAGCAGCAGCAGCCACGTGTCACCACACAGACACCAGCAGCAGCAGCAGCCACGTGTCACCACACAGACACCAGCAGCAGCAGCAGCCACGCGTCACCACACAGACACCAGCAGCAGCCACGCGTCACCACACAGACACCAGCAGCAGCAGCAGCAGCAGCCACGCGTCACCACACAGACACCAGCAGCAGCAGCAGCAGCAGCCGCCACGCGTCACCACACACACCACCAGCAACCACGTGTCACCACACAGACACCAGCAGCAGCAGCAGCAGCCACGCGTCACCATACAAACACCAGCCACGCGTCACCATACAGACACCAGCAGCAGCAGCAGCAGCAGCCACGCGTCACCACACACACCACCAGCAACCACGTGTCACCACACAGACACAAGCAGCAGCAGCAGCAGCAGCCACGCGTCACCATACAAACACCAGCCACGCGTCACCATACAGACACCAGCAGCAGCAGCAGCCACGCGTCACCACACAGACACCACCAGCAGCAGCAGCCACGCGTCACCACACAGACACCACCAGCAGCAGCAGCCACGCGTCACCACACAGACACCACCAGCAGCAGCAGCCACGCGTCACCACACAGACACCAGCAGCAGCAGCCACGTGTCACCACACAGACACCAGCAGCAGCAGCCACGTGTCACCACACAGACACCAGCAGCAGCAGCAACCACGTGTCACCACACAGACATCAGCAGCAGCAGCAGCCACGCGTCACCACACAGACACCAGCAGCAGCAGCAGCCACGCGTCACCACACAGACACCAGCAGCAGCAGCAGCCACGCGTCACCACACAGACACCACCAGCAGCAGCAAACACATGTCACCACACAGACACCAGCAGCAGCAGCAAACACATGTCACCACACAGACACCAGCAGCAGCAGCCACGTGTCACCACACAGACACCAGCAGCAGCAGCCACGTGTCACCACACATACACCAGCAGCAGCAGCCACGTGTCACCACACAGACAACAGCAGCAGCAGCCACGTGTCACCACACAGACACCAGCAGCAGCAGCCACGTGTCACCACACAGACACCAGCAGCAGCAGCCACGTGTCACCACACATACACCAGCAGCAGCAGCCACGTGTCACCACACAGACAACAGCAGCAGCAGCCACGTGTCACCACACAGACAGCAGCAGCCACGTGTCACCACACAGACACCAGCAGCAGCAGCCACGTGTCACCACACAGACACCAGCAGCAGCAGCCACATTACTATTGTCTGCTGACCTTCACATTCATCACGACGCTGTAAAACAATTTGGTGTTTACTGCTTGTCATATTATCCCCGTCTTGTCGTCTCTCTTTTCCCCACTTCCTGTGTTCTCTCTCTCTCTCTCTCTCTCTCTCTCAGCTGGAGTGAGGGTATTCCTCTGCATACAACATAAACACGTGGTCTGCCAAAGACATCATGGCAGTAGTTAGCACAGACCATAGCTATGGCAGTAGTTACACTAGTTATCATATACCATAGTTACGGAACACCACAAGTCACGAGAACAACCACCACAGAACATTGTGACTGAAAACTGTGAACAGAACGAAAAGAACAAGGGAGCAGATACCAACTAAGAAAGCCTTCCTTCCTTCCTTCCTTCCTTCCCCAGGTGAAGGAAGCCAGCCTCTACAGCCTTCTACCTGTCACCTAACTAGGTGGCACATCAGGTAACGTATGAACTACTCCTTACCACAGAAACTAGGCGAAGGGGAGTAATTGGGTATCGTAGGGACACGTAAGAGACCCCGTTAGCTCCCTTTATTGGATTCCCTTATTCCCTGCCTCCATCTCTCTCTCTCTCTCTCTCTCTCTCTCTCTCTCTCTCTCTCTCTCTCTCTCTCTCTCATTAGTGCCTAGACACCACTATACAGATGGGGTAAACAGCTTTGAGGAACCTATAGAGTACATGGTTCCAGTACATAACGTAAGGGAGAGGAACAAATAAGCAGGACAGGGAGGGGAAGAGGGAATGGGAGGAGAGAAAAGAGGGAGTGGGGAGGAGGAAAGAAAGAGGGAAAAACTATGGGAAAGACAGACTCCAGGAATTCGAAAAAATGGGAAAGGCACATTTTTTCCCACCTTTTTTCGTGGCAGCTGCGAAAATACGACCAATATTTACTAACAATGTATTTACACAACAACCAACTATATTTACACCACTTCCAACTATATTTACACCAGTTCCAACTATATTTACAACACTTACCTAAAATACACACCTGACTACATACTCACCTGAACACACACCTGACCACCTACACACATGAGGTATTCACCTACATCCCCTAATTACCCTAATTAGAAAGTTTTCACAGGTAATTACACCTATGAGGACAAAAAATTCATTAGTGTTCCTCTTAGTCTCTTAAAAAGCATGGCAAGCGATTTGCACATTTGCCGGATAGCTATCGTAGACAACTACATACATATATATATATATATATATATATATATATATATATTTTTATATATATATATATATACATTGTAGCCGGATAACTATCGTAGACAAGGTAATATATATACATTGTGGCCAGATAGCTATTGGTAATATGTTAGGCCCATACTGGAGTATGCAGCACTAGTTTGGAATCCACACCTGGTCAAGCACGTCAAGAAATTAGAGAAAGTGCAAAGGTTTTGCAACAAAACTAGTCTAAGGAGCATGTCCTACGAGGAGAGGTTAAGGGAAACCGACCTGACGACACTGGAGGACAGGGGAGATAGAGGACACATGATAACGACATATAAAATACTGAGAGGAATTGACAAGGTAAACAGAGAGAGGATGTTCCAGAGATGGGACACAACAACAAGGAGTCACAATTGGAAGTTGAAGACTCAGATGAGTCAGAGGGATGTTAGGAAATATTTCTTCAGCCACAGAGTTGTCAGGAAGTGATGCAGTCTGGAGAGTGATGCAGTGGAGGCAGGTACCATACATAGTTTTAAGAAGAGGTACGATAAAACTCATGGAGCAGGGAGGGAGAGTGGACCTATGTAGTAGCGATCAGTGAAGAGGCGGGGCCAGAAGCTATGAATCGACCCCTGCAACCACAATTATATGAGTACACACACACACACTCACAGACTCATATATCATACTGGGGGGATCTATATCATGCAGCTATATTTTACGATTCCTGTCTCAGATATAACTGGCGGATAGAAAGCAACTAGACAGCAATTAATTGAATGTTTAAAGTCCCTAACTCTATATATACTTTTATTATTAATATTACTGTATCATTATTATTATTATTAGTAGTAGTAGCATATTTTTATTATTATTATTATTAATAGTAGTAGTAGTACCAGTTGTAGTAGTAGTATCAGCTGTAGTAGTACCAGTAATAGTAGTAGTAGTAGTACCAGCTGTAGTAGTAGTAGTAGTAGTACCAGTAATAGTAGTAGTAGTAGTACCAGCTGTAGTAGTAGTAGTAGTACCAGCTGTAGTAGTAGTAGTAGTACCAGTAATAGTAGTAGTAGTAGTACCAGCTGTAGTAGTAGTAGTAGTAGTAGTACCAGTGTAGTAGTAGTAGTAGTACCAGCTGTAGTAGTAGTAGTAGTACCAGTAGTAGTAGTAGTAGTAGTAGTACCAGTAATAGTAGTAGTAGTAGTACTAGCTGTAGTAGTAGTACCAGTAGTAGTAGTATCAGTAATAGTATTAGTAGTAGTAGTAGTACCAGTATTAGTAGTAGTAGTACCAGTAGTAGTAGCAGGACATTACACATATAACCCGCACTTCTGTGTGACTGTCAGTGGTTCAAGTGGGAGAGAAACGTCGTTGTAAGTTTCTCTCTGCTATGTGAGGGTTATTTGTGTATTGTTCCAGTCACTGTATTGTGCCTTTATGTTCGTTAGTAGCAGCAGTGGTAGCAGCAGTGGTAACAGCAGTGGTAACAGCAGTGGTAGTCGTGTTATAGTAATAATGTAATTATTATTAATTATTATCAGTCACCACCACGGCTACAACAACCCCACAACTACCACCGCTATCACAACCACCTGTACCACAACTACTACCGCTATCACAACGATCTCTACCACAACCACCACCGGCGTCACAACCACCTCTATCAGAACTACCACCATCCGTACCACAACCACCACCACTATCACAACTACCACCGCTATCACAACTACCACCATCCGTACCACAACCACCACCGCTTTCACAACTACCACCGCTATCACAACTACCACCATCCGTACCACAACCACCACCACTATCACAACTACCAGCGCTATCACAACTATCACCATCCGTACCACATCCACCACCGCTATCACAACTACCACCATCCGTACCACAACCACCACCGCTATCACAACTACCACCATCCGTACCACAACTACCACCACATTCAGCACTAGATTTAACATTCCCGTAGGTATATGAGAGTATGCCCCTGTTAGCACTCAATTTCTCTGGTTCCGATTTTTGGGTAGACTGCGATAGACTGTTCCACACGTATGTATCACAGTACTTATATGGGGAATTCTGGAAAGTATAGCATCTCCTATGGGATGGTTGAAGTAATCTCCAGAAGTCCACTCATTAGAGGTGTGTGAAAGAGAGAAGAAAAAGAAGGGGGAGAAGGAGAAGGGGAGAAGAAGATATTTAAAGAGAAAATAAAAAGAGAAAAATACCAAGACAGAAATACTGGAAAGTTGGCAAAAATGTAAACACAACAGAGAGAAAATTAGAGGAGGAAGAAGAAGAAAGAGGAGCAGGAAGAAGGGGGATGGGGGAAGGAGGAGGTGGAGCAGGAGACATACTAATGAACAGGAAAAGACGTGAAGGGAAAGACATATGGCAAACTTAAGAGGCAACGAGACATAACACTCACTGGGCGACACAGTCTCTCAACATTATTCCAATCAGCTTGTGACCCGGCAACCACCACCACCACCACCACTACTACCAACCACCACCACCACTACTACCAACCACCACCACCACTACTACCAACCACCACCACCCTACTACCAACCACCACCACCACTACTACCAACCACCACCACCACTACTACCAACCACCACCACCACTACTACCAACCACCACCACCACTACTACCAACCACCACCACCTCTACTACCAACCACCACCACCACTACTACCAACCACCACCACCACTACTACCAACCACCACCACCACTACTACCAACCACCACCACCTCTACTACCAACCACCACCACCACTACTACCAACCACCACCACCACTACTACCAACCACCACCACCCTACTACCAACCACCACCACCACTACTACCAACCACCACCACCACTACTACCAACCACCACCACCACTACTACCAACCACCACCACCCTACTACCAACCACCACCACCACTACTACCAACCACCACCACCACTACTACCAACCACCACCACCCTACTACCAACCACCACCACCACTACTACCAACCACCACCACCACTACTACCAACCACCACCACCACTACTACCAACCACCACCACCTCTACTACCAACCACCACCACCACTACTACCAACCACCACCACCACTACTACCAACCACCACCACCTCTACTACCAACCACCACCACCACTACTACCAACCACCACCACCACTACTACCAACCACCACCACCTCTACTACCAACCACCACCACCACTACTACCAACCACCACCATCTCTACTACCAACCACCACCACCACCACTACTACCAACCACCACCACCTCTACTACCAACCACCACCATCACTACTACCAACCACCACCACTTCTACTACCAACCACCACTACTACCAACCACCACTACTACCAACCACCACCACTCTACTACCAACCACCACCACTACTACTACTACCAACCACCACTACTACCAACCACACTACAACCAACCACCACCACTACTACCAACCACCATCACTACTACTACCAACCACCACCACTACCACCACTACTACCAACCACCACCACTACTACTAACCACCACCACTACCACCAACCACAAAGAATGTAATCACCAAGGTAATTACCCGAAAAAGAAAGTTAAATGAAAAAATATAATAAGAGCATTACATGCATAATTCATGCTTCAGTAGTTCCCATAATTACGTCAATTAAAACCCCTTCATTACTGAATTCACTGAACCCAGAAAAGTGAACTGACCCCATCTATCTACTGTATACATTCTTAAACCTCCTGGGAGTTACGGGCGCCTCCCCCCCTCCCCCCCGAGCAAGAAAAAATCCGCGTATAACTTTTGGCTCCTCTAAAACGTAACTACTAATGTCCTACTGTTGACAGAAGTCTTACCGATAACATAAACAGTCGATTAATACATATTTTGTATATGTATTGTATACTGTATTCTTACAATAAACTAGATAAAAGAAAAGGTTATTAGGAAAATCATAAGGAAGAGAAAATACATTTACAGAACAGTACTGTATTTGTCGATAAGTTTACGTCGTCTGTTACAAGACGAATTTTCTGTCAGTACCTACATCAATGTTGTATTATATAATACAACGCACTGTAGAGTGTGTCAGTACCTACATCAATGTTGTCTTATATAATACAACGCACTGTAGAGTGTGTCAGTACCTACATCAATGTTGTCTTATATAATACAAGACACTGTAGAGTGTGTCAGTACCTACATCAATGTTGTCTTATATGATACAAGACACTGTAGAGTGTGTCAGTACCTACATCAATGTTGTCTTATATGATACAAGACACTGTAGAGTGTGTCAGTACCTACATCAATGCTGTCTTATATGATACAAGACACTGTAGAGTGTGTCAGTACCTACATCAATGTTGTTTATATGATACAAGACACTGTAGAGTGTGTCAGTACCTACATCAATGTTGTCTTATATGATACAAGACACTGTAGAGTGTGTCAGTACCTACATCAATATTATCTTATATAATACAACGCACTGTAGAGTGTGTCAGTACCTACATCAATATTATCTTATATGATACAAGACACTGTAGAGTGTGTCAGTACCTACATCAATATTATCTTATATGATACAACACACTGTAGAGTGTCAGTACCTACATCAATATTATCTTATATGATACAACACACTGTAGAGTGTGTTAGAGTACCTACATCAATATTAGCTTATATGATACAACACACTGTAGAGTGTGTCAGTACCTTCATCAATATTATCTTATATTATACAAGACACTGTAGAGTGTGTCAGTACCTACATAAATGTTGTCTTATATGATACAACACACTGTAGAGTGTGTCAGTACCTACATCAATATTATCTTATATGATACAACACACTGTAGAGTGTGTCAGTACCTACATCAATATTATCTTATATGATACAACACACTGTAGAGTGTGTCAGTACCTACATCAATATTATCTTATATGATACAACACACTGTAGAGTGTGTCAGTACCTTCATCAATATTATCTTATATTATACAAGACACTGTAGAGTGTGTCAGTACCTACATCAGTGTTGTCTTATATGATACAACACACTGTAGATGTTATACATAGTACTAAGACTAGACATCAAGACTCTCTGACCGCGGGTTCGAACCCCACCCGTGGTATGGTTTACTAGACATCAACAATGAAGAGATAATGTGAAAACGAAATTAATATTTATTTATGATATAATATTGCATCTTGACCATCAATGGAACATGTATGATCTGTAATAATAATTTATTATTATTATATATTATTACATTAATGACCCTTGTGGGTTCAGCACTTAGTTATGATTATAATCATTACTATATTATTGTTAATATATCACTGTATCTTCACGTTTGTTTACATTTCTCTCGACTGGTAATGGAATATGTAACGTCTCTTAATTTTTGTCTCCATAAGTTTTGTATATTTTGTGGTAGTAAATAATAAAATAGACTAGTATCTATATATATTTTATGCACTCCTGACATATATATATATAACTGGTCAAGTAGCAAGAATTCATTTATAATTAAGTCCTTTCTAAAAATTCTCTTATACGTTTAAAGATATAATTTTTTTTCATTTATGTTAATGTAAAAATTAATAATTTTGTACCAAAAGAACCTTAGAAAACTTACCTAACCTTTTTATAACAAGCGCAATTTAATTTAGCCTAATCCAACTAAATATATTTTAGGTAAGTTTACAATAATTTAATAATAAACAAACACAATGAAATATATTTTTTTCGTTAGGTTCAGAATGATTTTTTTGCGAAATTTACCTATTGGTCACGACATATAGTATATATATCGTGCCGAATAGATAAAAGGTTAGGTTAGGTAAGGTTCGTCAGGAAACAGGACAAGTGTTTCCTGATGCGGGTCTTAGATGATGACCCACCGTTGGAGCTTTTGGTCATCTGACCGAGGCCTTCCGCTGGCTTACCGGGTCACCCCTTTAAAAATTATGGTCAGTTATACCATTTAGTTACTTAATCTTCAATTGGTAAGTTCAGTTCAGTTCAGACTCTCAGGTAAGGACCCACTAGGGGCGAGGGGAAAGTGGGGACAGACGAAGAATAGCTGGTGAGAGGAAGAACTTAAGTAGAAGAGAAAGAGTCAGGACTAAACCCAACAGTCTAACTACTGGTATTAGATCAATTGGTAAAACTTGCGATTTTGGTTTAAATAGCAACGCTCTTCTTGCCGAATAAGGCAAGCGAAAATCTGCATATGCAATAATTTCGCAACAATCATTCTGAACTTAACGAAAAAAAATATATATTATTGTGTTTGTTTATTATTAAATTACTGTAAACTTATCTAAAATATATTTAGTTGGATTAGGCAAAGCTCAGACCTCTACAACACAATTGTCCTCAAAGATTTGTTAAGTTATACCATGAATTAAGGAAAGATCCTGGACTTCACCTTACGAAAGCAGACACAGCAAATGCGATAGTAATTATGGACAAGGTAGATTATAGGGGGGAAAACAAACATGATATTAGGAGACAGGGAAACTCAGGCGCCTCTTAAACAGTCACCCGTTTGACTTTCTTGGCAAAAGTGAAATGTCCTCTGTTTTTAAGAGGACGGACTGGACTAGCTCCAGGACTCCTCCAGTAACGGGGCCACCACCACCTGTTAGCTCCCCAGGACGCAGGTTAGCGCTTCTATCCTCTCTGGACACAGCTTCTTCTAGCACCCCTGGACACAAGTTAGCGTCTTCTAGTGTCCCTGGACGTAAGTTAGCGCCTTCTAGCACCCCTGGACGCAGGTTAGCGCCATCTAGCACCCCTGGACGCAGGTTAGCGCCATCTAGCACCCCTGGACGCAAGTTAGCGTCTTGTAGCGTCCCTGGACGCAGGTAACACCGTCCCTCAACGCCTGTATAGCAACCTCCACTTGCTCGCAACTCACTATTCGTTACGTCCCATTAATACAGACACCTTACGACCTGAAGAAAATCCCGGCATATACTTTATCCATCGTAAAATATCCGGGCTGACCAACCGTGACTAAACCCTCGCCGCGGCGACGCCGCCGCGAACACATTTCGCCACTACCAGGCGAAAGATCACTCGAAGTAAACATACCTTAGATGAGGTGCTCTTGATCCAAGGAACTGGATCTGTTACCTCCAAGATGTTTTATAACCCGTACGGGTATAGCGCTTCCACGTGAATATAATAATAATAATAATGAGAATTCACTAAGCCAACAGAGGAAGAAAAAGAAGAAGAAAGATAATGAAGAAGAAAGATAATGAAGAAGAAAGATAATGAAAGAAGAAAGAATGAGGAAGAAATGAAGAAGAAAGATGAAGAAGAAAGAAAGAAGAAAGAGGAAGAAAGAAGAAGAAAGAGGAAGAAAGAAGAAGAAAGAGGAAGAAAGAAGAAGAAAGAGGAAGAAAGAAGAAGAAAGAGGAAGAAAGAAGAAGAAAGAGGAAGAAAGAAGAAGAAAAAGGAAGAAAGAAGAAGAAAGAGGAAGAAAGGAGAAGAAAGAGGAAGAAAGGAGAAAGATAAGAAGAGGAAAGATAAGAAAGAAGATAAGAAAAAAAATAAGAAAGAGGAAGAAAGAAGAAGAAAGATAAGAAGAAGAAAGAGGAAGAAAGAAGAAGAAAGATGAAGAAAGAAGGAGAAAGATAAGAAAGAAGAAGAAAGATAAGAAAGAAGAAGAAAGAAGAATAAAGATAAGAAAGAGGAAGAAAGAAGAAGAAAGATAAGAAAGAAGAAGAAAGATAAGAAAGAAGAAGAAAGATAAGAAAGAAGAAGAAAGATAAGAAAGAAGAAAGATAAGAAAGAAGAAAGATAAGAAAGAAGAAAGATAAGAAAGAAGAAAGATAAGAAAGAAGAAAGATAAGAAAGAAGAAAGATAAGAAAGAAGAAAGATAAGAAAGAAGAAAGATAAGAAAGAATTAGAAAAGATAAAACCATAACTATTACTTTCATATTTTTAGAAAGTTAACTTCCCCCTTTTTTTTAATTCATCCACATGGATATTTTTTTCAATACATTTCCCCGGGTGAAAAGTCAATATATTTGATGATGATGATAATGATGATGATGATGATGATGATGATGATGATGATTTAGTTGCTAAAATTGAACGTTCAACGAATTCACGCGTTGATGAGTCTCATACCACCAGAGGTGTACACTTGGGGGTACAAGGGTGTACCACCAGAAGTGTACACTTGGGGGTACAAGGGTGTACCACCAGAAGTGTACACTTGGGGGTACAAGGGTGTACCACCAGAGGTGTACACTTGGGGGTACAAGGGTGTACCACCAGAAGTGTACACTTGGGTACAAGGGTGTACCACCAGAAGTGTACACTTGGGGGTACAAGGGTGTACCACCAGAGGTGTACACTTGGTGGTGGTACAAGGGTGTACAACCAGAGGTGTACACTTGGTGGTACAAGGGTGTACCACCAGAAGTGTACACTTGGTGGTACAGGGTGTCCACCAGATACACTTAGTGAAGGGTTTACCAATGGGTACACTTGGTGGTAAAAGGTACCACCAGAGGTGTACACTTGGTAAGGGTGTACCACCAGAGTGTACACTTGGTGGTACAAGTACCAGAGTGCACTTGGTGTAAAAGGTGCCACCAGAGGTGTACACTTGTGGTACAAGGGTGTACCCAGGGTTACACTTGGGTAAAGGTGTACCACCAGAGGTGTACACTTGGTGGTACTAGGTACCACAGAGGTACATGGTGGTACAAGGTACCCCAGAAGTGTACACTTGGGGTCAGGTACCACAGGTACTTGGTGGTACAGGGTACAACCAGAGTGTACACTTGGTACAGTACAACAAGTGTACACTTGGTGTTGGTACAAGTGTGAACAACCAGAGGTGTACACTTGGTGGTACAAGGGTGTACAACCAGAAGTGTACACTTGGTGGTACAAGGTGAAGTTACACTTGGTACAAGGGTGTACAACCAGAAGTGTACACTTGGTGGTGGTACAAGTAGCATTGCAAGAGGCCTACTGTGAGCACCAACACCCTGATACACCAGGCTCACTGTGAGCACCAACACCCACAGTACACCAGGGTCACTGTGACACCAGCGCCTGATACCCAGGCTCACTGTGAGCACCAACACCCTGACACCAGGCTCACTGTGAGCACCACCATCACAGGCTGAGTACACCTATGGCATCGTGAGCACCAGCACCCTGAACACCAGGCCTGTGAGCACCACACCTGATACACCAGGCTCCTGGCACCAGCAGGCTTGTACACCAGGCTCACTGTGAGCACCAGCACCTGATACACTTGCACTGTGAGCACCAGCACCCTGTACACCGGCTCACTGTGAGCACCAGCACCCTGATACCCCAGTCCTGAGCACCACCCCTGATACACCAGGCTTTCACTGTGAGCACCACACCCCAATACCTGAAACTCACTGACACCACCTGACACCAGGCTCACTGTGAGCACCAACACCCTGTACACCAGGCTCACTGTGAGCACCAGCACCCTGATACACCAGGCCACGTGAGCACCAACACCCTGATACACCAGGCTCACTGTGAGCACCACACCCTGATACACCAGGCTCACTGTGACCACCTGATACCAGGCACTGGAGCAGCCCCTGATACACTCTAGGTGGCTCACTGGCACCAGCTGTACCACACAGCACCAGATGATACACCAGGCTCACTGTGAGCACCAACACCCTGATACACCAGGCTCACTGTGGACAGCACCCAGGCTACGTACACCTTGATACAAGGCTCACTGGAGCACTCAACACCTGTGCCTGTGAGACACATGTAGGCTCAGTGACACCAGCACTGATACACCAGGCTCACATGAGCACCAACACCCTGATACACCAGGCTCACTGTGAGCACCAGCACCCTGATACACCAGGCCACTGGAGCAGCCTGTACACCAGGTCACTGTGGCACACATGATACACCAGATGTGACACTTGATCCAGGTCACTGTGAGCACCAGCACTGATACCCAGGCCCCTTACACCAGGTCACTGTGAGCACCAACACCCTGATACACCAGGCTCACTGTGAGCACCAGCCCCTGATACACCAGGCCACTTGATAACACCTGATACACCAGGCTCACTGTGAGCACCAACACCCTGATACACCAGGCTCACTGTGAGCACCAGCACCCTGATACACCAGGCTCACTGTGAGCACCAACACCCTGATACACCAGGCTCACTGTGAGCACCAGCACCCTGATACACCAGGCTCACTGTGAGCACCAGCACCCTGATACACCAGGCTCACTGTGAGCACCAGCACCCTGATACACCAGGCTCACTGTGAGCACCAGCACCCTGATACACCAGGCTCACTGTGAGCACCAACACCCTGATACACCAGGCTCACTGTGAGCACCAACACCCTGATACACCAGGCTCACTGTGAGCACCAACACCCTGACACACCAGGCTCACTGTGAGCACCAGCACCCTGATACACCAGGCTCACTGTGAGCACCAACACCCTGATACACCAGGCTCACTGTGAGCACCAGCACCCTGATACACCAGGCTCACTGTGAGCACCAACACCCTGATACACCAGGCTCACTGTGAGCACCAGCACCCTGATACACCAGTCTCACTGTGAGAACCAACACCCTGATACACGAGGCTCACTGTGAGCACCAGCTCCCTGATACACCAGGCTCACTGTGAACACCAGCACCCTGATACACCAGGCTCACTGTGAGCACCAGCACCCTGATACACCAGGCTCACTGTGAGCACCAGCACCCTGATACACCAGGCTCACTGTGAGCACCAGCACCCTAATACACCAGGCTCACTGTGAGCACAAGCACCCTGATACACCAGGCTCACTGTGAGCACCAGCACCCTGATATACCAGGCTCACTGTGAGCACCAGCACCCTGATACACCAGGCTCACTGTGAGCACCAACACCCTGATACACCAGGCTCACTGTGAGCACCAGCACCCTGATACACCAGGCTCACTGTGAGCACCAGCACCCTGATACACCAGGCTCACTGTGAGCACCAACACCCTGATACACCAGGCTACTGTGAGCACCAACACCCTGATACACCAGGCTCACTGTGAGCACCAGCACCCTGATACACCAGGCTCACTGTGAGCACCAGCACCCTGATACACCAGGCTCACTGTGAGCACCAGCACCTTGATACACCAGGCTCACTGTGAGCACCAGCACCCTGATACACCAGGCTCACTGTGAACACCAGCACCCTGATACACCAGGCTCACTGTGAGCACCAGCACATTGATACACCAGGCTCACTGTGAGCACCAGCACCCTGATACACCAGGCTCACTGTGAGCACCAGCACCCTGATACACCAGGTTCACTGTGAGCACCAGCACCCTGATACACCAGGCTCACTAGCCCATCCTACGTTTAAAGTTTGTGTTGTTGTAATATGATATGGGTGATGGTGTAACCAGAGAGAACATGTCACTATTCTGGTTAATAGTGTTGGCTAGTCTCATAGCTGAAGACTCCAGACATGCGGGTGCAGTTTCGTAGTTTACATGCATTAACAATGTAGTTGTTATCCAGGCCATGAGGTGCTTGTGAGAGTTGTGGTGTTGTACACTGGCGTTAATGGTGGTGGTAATTCCGTATGCATATTTGTATTCTTGTAGACGGGCGGGAAGACTTATGGTGCTTTAGATTTTGTCGTAGCCTCACAAGACAGACGTTCAGGAAGACTTGTAGAGGTTCAGAACTTGTCATATCTTGACAAGATAGAGTAAGTTCCTTGCTGTGTTGTGTGTGTGAGAGCTCTGTATCTCTCTGATTTGGTTATTATAACTAATGTTGACTTTACGTAGGTTGGGTCTATGTATGTTGGTTGTGGTGACCGTCTGTAAGACGAGTCTACGTTCACTGTTACTTTGGCTTCTGGCAGAACTGTGTATCACAGTGACTTGCTTACAGTGAAGGATCACGTGGGAAAGAGACGTTAAAAACTGATGAAATTTCGTTTACGTAATGTTTCTCAT
The DNA here is from genome assembly GCA_009830355.1 of Cherax destructor. Classification (NCBI taxonomy): domain Eukaryota; kingdom Metazoa; phylum Arthropoda; class Malacostraca; order Decapoda; family Parastacidae; genus Cherax; species Cherax destructor. Next base: position 33,749 of record WNWK01005145.1, on the reverse strand, counting down.
CTTTCAGAACCTCAATATTGTAAACACTAAAGACCTGAAGAAACCAGCGATTGCGTCTTTCTGGGTCTCTAGACACTGATGTGAGTCAAGTGCGTGACGTCACCTTTATTGATGAGATTCTCTTTAAAATACCGCAGGTCCCAAGTTCCTCGGGACCCCTAACAAAATATCGTCAACATACCCCCAGCCAAGTGATGTGTTATAGTGTTATGTTGTTTAAATGGTCTTTCAGCATTCTATGACCTCTTACAACATCCTAGAACATCTTATAACATCTTAGAGCAAGGAAACTTGAAACATAAGTGTGGGACAGTAGGCCTCCTGCAGTGCTTCACTTGCTGACCCTTCACTTGATATCAGTCGCACAATGTAGTGTTTAAGAGGCAGTGTTCTCACCAGAGACAGTGTTCTCACTAGAGGCATTGTTCTCACCAGAGGCATTGTTCTCACCAGAGACATTGTTCTCACCAGAGGCATTGTTCTCACCAGAGGCACTGTTCTCACCAGAGGCATTGTTCTCACCAGAGGCATTGTTCACACCAGAAGCATTGTTCTCACCAGAGGCACTGTTCTCACCAGAGGCATTGTTCTCACCAGAGGCATTGTTCTCACCAGAGGCATTGTTCACACCAGAAGCATTGTTCTCACCAGAGGCATTGTTCTCACCAGAGGCATTGTTCTCACCAGAGGCATTGTTCTCACCAGAGGCATTGTTCTCACCAGAGGCATTGTTCTCACCAGAGACATTGTTCTCACCAGAGGCATTGTTCTCACCAGAGGCATTGTTCTTACCAGAGGCAATGTTCTCACCAGAGGCATTGTTCTCACCAGAGACAGTGTTCTCACCAGAGACAGTGTTCTCACCAGAGACAGTGTTCTCACCAGAGACAGTGTTCTCACCAGAGACAGTGTTCTCACCAGAGACAGTGTTCTCACCAGAGACATTGTTCTCACCAGAGACATTGTTCTCACCAGAGACATTGTTCTCACCAGAGACAGTGTTCTCACCAGAGACAGTGTTCTCACCAGAGACAGTGTTCTCACCAGAGACAGTGTTCTCACCAGAGACATTGTTCTCACCAGAGACAGTGTTCTCACCAGAGACAGTGTTCTCACCAGAGACTGTGTTCTCACCAGAGACAGTGTTCTCACCAGAGACAGTGTTCTCACCAGAGACAGTGTTCTCACCAGAGACATTGTTCTCATGCTTTCCATGTACTTGATGAAGTTCCCAGCCTTTCCGAGGGTGAAACGTTGTACCAATTAAAGACTTACTATAGCAATAAAAACTATCCATCTTCTTACTTACTTCTTGGAAGGTAATGGCAAGAAATTTACTTACTACCGAGGAACTCGTTATTACAGATTGGGTAGAGCTTTATCAAGACTTGATAAAGCTCTACCCAAAGCCAATACCCTCTCTCTAAGAGCTATGCTCTGGTATTACAGCTGGTTACAATGAGAGTGAACAATAGTTATTGAGAGTTGTTTGTCTTGTGGTCTTAGATTCACTTAGAACCTGCAACTGCAGCACTTACACCACCACCAACACATACTATCAGTATCACCACCATTACCACAACATATCAGAACCACAGCCACAACTACAAGCTATCATTACCGCCACCACAACCACAACCTATCAGTACCACCACCACAACATATCAGAACCACGACCACAATCACAAGCCATCAGTACCACCACTACCACAACCACAAGCTATCAGTACCACCACCATAACCACAAGTTATCAGTACCTCCAACACAAGCTATCAGTACCACCACAAGGTATCAGTACCACCTCTCTGAATTCAGAGACAACTCACTCAGAAATGTTCAAGACATGTCAAAGTATTTTATCCACAGTGGTATATTACAAACCATTCTGGAAAAATACCCTGACTTTGCTCACTGTAAATAAAGTTAATATTTGCATTAATAATTCATTGCAATTGTGATCAGGTGTGGACGTGTGAATGGCTCATTGAATCTGAAACTTGTTCAGCTATCAAAACTTTGGGCCCAGTCCCTGGACCCATTATGTACCTCTGTAATGTTGAGGTACAGTTTCTGGACCCATTATGTACCTCTGTAATGTTGAGGTACAGTTTCTGGACCCCTTATGCACCTCTGTAATGTTGAGGTACAGTCCCTGGACCCATTATGTACCTCTGTAATGTTGAGGTACAGTTCCTGGACCCATTATGTACCTCTGTAATGTTGAGGTACAGTTAATGGACCCATTATGTACCTCTGTAATGTTGAGGTACAGTCCCTGGACCCATTATGCACCTCTGTAATGTTGAGATACAGTCCCTGGACCTATTATTTACCTCTGTAATATTTTTGACTACCGCCCACTGGATGGTTATGGGGTGCATAATAAAGATATTAAACTAACTCTCTCGTTGCAGGTTCCTCTTTTGTTTTAGGTTCCTCTCTTCCTAGATTTCTCTTTTCCTAAGGTTATCTCTTCCTAGGTTCCTTTTTCTTAGGTTCCTCTCGTCTTAGGTTCCTCTCCTCATAGGTTCCTTTCTTCTCAGGTTCCTCTCCTCCTAGGGTCCTTTCCTCTTAGGTTTCTCTCCTAGGCTCCTCTCCTCCTAGGTTCCTTTCCTCTTAGGTTCCTTTCTTCTTAGGTTCCTCTCCTCCTAGGGTCCTTTCCTCTTAGGTTTCTCTCCTAAGCTCCTCTCCTCCTAGGTTCCTTTCCTCTTAGGTTCCTTTCTTCTTAGGTTCCGCTCCTCCTAGGGTCCTTTCCTCTTAGGTTTCTCTCCTAAGCTCCTCTCCTCCTAGGTTCCTCTCCTCCTAGGTTCCTTTCTTCTCAGGTTCCTCTCCTCCTAGGGTCCTTTCCTCTTAGGTTTCTCTCCTAAGCTCCTCTCCTCCTAGGTTCCTTTCCTCTTAGGTTCCTTTCTTCTTAGGTTCCGCTCCTCCTAGGGTCCTTTCCTCTTAGGTTTCTCTCCTAAGCTCCTCTCCTCCTAGGTTCCTTTCCTCTTAGGTTCCTTTCTTCTTAGGTTCCGCTCCTCCTAGGGTCCTTTCCTCTTAGGTTTCTCTCCTAAGCTCCTCTCCTCCAAGGGTCCTTTCCTCTTAGGTTTCTCTCCTAAGCTCCTCTCCTCCTAGGTTCCTCTCCTCCTAGGTTCCTTTCTTCTTAGGTTCCTCTCCTCCTAGGGTCCTTTTCTCTTAGGTTCCTTTCTTCTTTGGTTCTTCTCCTAGGGTTCTTTCCTCTTAGGTTTCTCTCCTAGGTTCCTCTCCTCCTAGGTTCCTTTCTCTTAGGTTCCTCTCCTCCTAGGGTCCTTTCCTAGGTTAATCTCATTATCTGTCTCTATAATAAAACAAAAGGGAGATACAACAGGTGTGATCCGAGGTAGTGGAGGCGTCCAGCGTAATTTTCACAGCTTCTACTGACAGCGGCGCGTGATCCCACCTGTTAGGTCAGCGAGACCTACCTAATTTGCATTCCTCATTTGCATATCAAACTCATTTTGGAGAAAATTATTTTCCATCAAGTTTGAAACGAGGCTAAAATAGGCCGATTTTGATAATTACGGCTGATAGGCCTAGACTAATTATCAAATTCATCCATCACCCAACCCGGCAATCATCAACTTTACTCCATCAGTCTATCAGCCATTCAATCTATCAATCGTCGAACGCGTCAATCATCTAAAGTATCAATCATCCAATCTATCAGTCGTATAATGGATGAGTCATCTAATCCACAGTGGAAAGCAGGAGTGCAATCCAGCAGGCAACACCATCAATGTAAAGCAGGAGTGCAATCCAGCAGGCAACACCATCAGTGTAAAGCAGGAGTGCAATCCAGCAGGCAACACCATCAGTGTAAAGCAGGAGTGCAATTCAGCAGGCAACACCATCAGTGTAAAGCAGGAGTGCAATCCAGCAGGCAACACCATCAATGTAAAGCAGGAGTGCAATTCAGCAGGCAACACCATCAGTGTAAAGCAGGAGTGCAATCCAGCAGGCAACACCATCAGTGTAAAGCAGGAGTGCAATCCAGCAGGCAACACCATCAATGTAAAGCAGGAGTGCAATCCAGCAGGCAACACCATCAATGTAAAACAGGAGTGCAATCCAGCAGGCAACACCATCAATGTAAAGCAGGAGTGCAAGATAGCAGGCAACACCATCAATGTAAAGCAGGAGTGCAAGCCAGCAGGCAACACCATCAATGTAAAGCAGGAGTGCAAGCCAGCAGGCAACACCATCAATGTAAAGCAGGAGTGCAAGACAGCAGGCAACACCATCAATATAAAGCAGGAGTACAAGCCAGCAGGCAACACCATCAATGTAAATCAGGAGTACAAGCCAGCAGGCAACACCATCAATGTAAAGCAGAAGTGCAAACCAGCAGGAAACACCATCAATGTAAAGCAGGAGTACAAGCCAGCAGGCAACATAATCAATGTAAAGCAGAAGTGCAAACCAGCAGGAAACACCATCAATGTAAAGCAGGAGTACAAATCAGCAGGCAGCACCATCAATGTAAAGCAGGAGTACAAACCAGCAGGCAACACCATCAATGTAAAGTAGGAGTACAAGCCAGCAGGCAACACCATCAATGTAAAGCAGGAGTGCAAGACAGCAGGCAACACCATCAATGGAAAGTAGGAGTACAAGCCAGCAGGCAACACCATCAATGTAAAGCAGGAGTACAAGCCAGCAGGCAACACCATCAATGTAAAGCAGGAGTGCAAGTCAGCAGGCAACACCATCAATGTAAAGCAGGAGTGCAAGTCAGCAGGCAACACCATCAATGTAAAGCAGGAGTGCAAGTCAGCAGGCAACACCATCAATATAAAGCAGGAGTGCAGGTCAGCAGGCAACACCATCAATGTAAAGCAGGAGTGCAGGTCAGCAGGCAACACCATCAATATAAAGCAGGAGTGCAGGTCAGCAGGCAACACCATCAATGTAAAGCAGGAGTACTGATAAGGTACACATCTCTGGGTGTATATACACATATAATACACATCTGGGTTGTATATACACTGATACTATAAACATCACCTGGAACAGTAACTCCCACAAGCACTAAACACTCACTTGTTTACTACCACTGCAAGGAAATCAAAATTTTAGTTGATTGGCTGTTACTGCTGGTACTTGGGAGAGGTCAACCAATAGTAATTAAGGAGACACAGGTGAGGCAGGCACTTAAGGTGCGTCAAACAACCCTGACTCAAAATATATATTTCGAATTACTTATTTTATGCACAGATAGATACATATATATATATATATATATATATATATATATATATATATATATATATATATATATATATATATATATATATATATATATATGTCGTGCCGAATAGGTAAAATTGGTCAATTAGCAAGAACTCATTTAAAATTAAGTCCTTTCTAAAATTTGTGTGTGTGTGTGTGTATTGGATTAATATATTTATAAGGAGATATGAATAGACGGGTCAAAGACGATACAAGGCAAGACTTGGTAACTAACGAAGTATAGTCAGGACTGATTTGTGACTGTTGAGGAGGAGGAGGAGGAAGAGAAAACTGAGGGAATGAAAATGGGAGAGAAAGAACGTAGGATAAGGTAAAGTAAGAAAAGATTGAGGGAAGAAGGTAGGAAGGAGAGAGAGGAAAAAAAAGGGAGGGAGAATAAAGAAAAGAGGAAGGAGCGTGGGGAAGCTAGGGGAGGGGAGCAATAAGATAGAGAGGAGAAGGAAGGGAAGTATGGAACAAGGGAAAAGAGGCACAAGTAAAGCAGATACAATCACTACCACAACTACCACTGTCACCACCACTACCACCACCAGCACTACCATCACCATCACTACCACCAGCACCACCACTACCACCACCACTACTACCACCACCACCACTACCACCACCACAATTACCATTCCCCCACTACCACTTACAACAAAAACAAAACCAGCAACTGCAGCACCAGAAACAGCAATAGCAATAACTAAAACACACAGCAAAAAACTACAACTACAACAGCAGCAGCAACAACAACAACAGTAACAGAAGTAGTAATAGCAGCAGCAGCAACCACAACAACAATAGCAGCAGTAACATCAGTAGCAACAACAACAGCATCAACAGCAACAACAGCAACAATAGCAGCAACAACAGCAACAATAGCAGCAACAACAGCAACAATAGCAGCAACAGCAACAGAAACAGCAGCAGTAGCACCACCACCATCAACAACAGCAGCAGCAGCAGTAGCACCAGCAACAGCAGCACCAGCAACAGCAGCACCACCAGCAACAGCACCACCATCAACAACAGCAACAGCAGTAGCACCATCAACAGCACCATCAACAACAACAGCAGCAGCAGTAGCACCAGCAACAGCACCACCATCAACAACAGCAGCACCAGCAGCACCAGCAACAGCAGCACCACCAACATCAACAACAGCAGCACCACCAACAACAGCAGCAGCTACAACAGCATCACCAGCAGGAGTGTGGGAGAGAAGCTGCTATAAGCAGCAGGCGAAGACGACAATCGATCATCTTATCTGGACAAGTGACAGCCCAAGGAAAATGGAATCGGTAGACAACGAAACGATAAGGTGAACAGCGCTGTGCTAATGAACAACACAGACACACTGAGAGATGACAGACACCACAGACAACAAGAGATGACAGACACCACAGACACACTGAGAGATCACAGACACCACAAACAACAAGAGATGACAGACACCACAGACAACAAGAGATGACAGACACCACAGACACACTGAGAGATCACAGACACCACAGACAACAAGAGATGACAGACACCACAGACAACAAGAGTTGACAGACACCACAGACACACTGAGAGATCACAGACAACAAGAGATGACAGACACCACAGACAAGAGATGACATACACCACAGACAAGAGATGACAGACACCACAGACAACAAGAGATCACAACACACACACACACTTAATCTAACCCTGAATAATTTTGTGTATAGGATTAAATGAGGTAAACATCAGTGAATTCTAATGCAAGCACCATCTCCTCCTTCTTTGTTCACGTTTAGCTGTGATTAGCTGTACTTCTTCCAGTTCACCAGATGGCCTTCACAATTCCTGTCAGTCGTGTGAGTTAATTTTGGTCTGGTCATCTCTGTTTCATGAACACTTGTGCTCACTCAGTCTACTCAATAATTTCATTCCAGTTTTACCCACGTACTTGTTATCGCAGTAATGTATCTGCACGAGAGTGTGTATGTTCCAGCACTAGAAACTGAGGCACATGTAGAGGGACATATATAAATGGTTTAGAAAACCGACAAGTTGATGAATGAGGGTCGTTTCCTGGGTAGGACCTTGATGGATGTGGTGGTTATAGCAGCAATGTTGATGTTGCTCCTGTTGAGAGCCTGAGTAGTATTGTCAGCTACGTCACCACATGGGGGAACTAAGTACTTCTCAGTGGTTCTGACAGTGGGAATTGTGTGTAAGATCGACTGAGTTCTACGCTTGCAGTCCTGGATGGAATGTAGTTAGTGAAAGCATGTGAAGGCTTGTGTTATGTAGGAGCATTTCTCGAGAAATTCAGTCCTGGAATTGTGGAGGTCTCTGAGAAAGACTCCATGTACTGCTCCTCTCCTGGTACGTGTGTTGTGGTGAGAGTAAGTGAAAGGTCGTTGTTGTGAGTGGGCTTCCAGTGTACTTAGAAGGACACTGGGTGATGATACTCAAACTCCAGAGTGAATATGATAGTGAGCTTAACTGAGCTGAACCTGTTAAGAAGGTCAAGGATGTCTACACGTCTAAGGTAGAAGACCAAGGCATTATCCACATATTATAACAAAGTCACGGTGCAGGGAGCGGTGAAGGGGAATCCTTCTTTTACGAGGTTCTTCCTGAACACACTGGCTGGTACAGCACTAAGGGGGCTGCCCATAGCCATGCCAAAGCACCATTTGAAGAAACTGTTCTCGTACCTGAATAAGTTGATGCAGAGATTTTGGCGAGGAAGCGAGAAGTTAGTGATTTCCCATCTCATGTTTACAGTGGCGATGGTGGTGACTTTTGTAAACAAAGAGGCGACTTCAAACTAAGCAGTTTGTCTGTTCCTAACGTTTAAACTTCCTTTTTTTACTAGTTACTACGACTACGACTACTACAACAACTATTTACTACTACTACCACCACCACAACTACTAATATAACAACTACTGCTACCACTACTTCTCTTTCTGTTAAGTAGCAACAAGTGTGAGGAAGGATACAAATGCTACACCATATAAGGCTGATAATATAATTTTAGACAATGACTGGTAAAAAGAGTTCCGTCAAGGCTGACTGAGAGTTCAGCTTATATGACAGCAGCTTAAATATTACACTTGCTTTGTTATATAATCTTGTGTTGCTCCTCCTCCTCATTCTTTATCTTTCCCTTTTCCTTCTCATTATCATCGTTTTCCTCCTTTTCGTCACCCTCTTCTTATTCACCTTCATTATCCTCCATCTTATTTTTCTCTTCCTTTTCCTCTCTCTTCTTCCCTTATTCTTTTTATTCTCTTCTTCTTCCTCCTCCTCCTTAATTGGGGAAACTTGCACCAAGGGGAGATTAAATCTTCGTGATCAGCTGTCAGGTGCTCTCAACACACCTGTCAGGTGCTCTCAACACACCTGTCAGGTGCTCTCAACACACCTGTCAGGTACTCATCAACCTGCACGCCACAACAGAGATGGATGGAGGCAGGGGAGGAGGGATGGAGAGAGAGGAAGGAAGTGAGGGAGGTAGGCACGTAGAGGATGGAGAGAGAGAGGGAGGGAAGAAGACGTAGACAATGGGTGCCTCGGCATCAGTGGCTGGGCTGCCTAAATTGGACTGCATGCCGCGAGCGCCACCAATAGCCTGGCTGACCAGGCCGTCAAACAGACGACTGGCCTGTAACTGGGTCGTGGAGGTGATTCATTGATCCCAGAATCAAACCATCCCCAGAATCAAGATTTGATTAGATTTTGTCGGTAAAGCGGCTGGTATATTGTGCACCGCATATCTATCCTGTGGAGGGGTAAAGCGGCTGGTATATTGTGAACCGCATATCTATCCTGTGGAGGGTTAAAGCGGCTGGTATATTGTGCACCGCATATCTATCCTGTGGAGGGGTAAAGCGGCTGGTATATTGTGCACCGCATATCTATCCTGTGGAGGGTAGCATACAAGAGCAAATGGATACATAAAAGGCCCAGAAATTAGGCCTTTAATGTATAAGTTGGTATACATTATTTAAAATATGTCATTATGTATCTTTTACAATAAATTTAGGAAATTTGCTTAATATGTCTGGCATCATATTTTCATTATTAAGATATCTTGACATGTCACATAGGTTATACTATCTCTATATTCCTCAAGAAGTGGATAATTACGCACATAGTGTTCAAGATAGTGACTATAACGATGACCAAATACTTTGCATTTAGTTTGATCATCACCTGTGTTCTGGCAAGCTGCCAGGCTTGTAACCAAGCCTAAGCCTGGCTGCTACAACATCATGTCTGTTTACACTGCAAGTTGCTCCACAGACATGCTAATCTACGTTCATGTTATCATAGTGAGTTATAGATCTACTTAGTCTTCTAACATTATTCAACTGTCAATCAGATTAATTATTTGCTTCTCTTAATATTATTTATGTTTGAGACAGAAAGAACAATGTTATATTCACTTCTTGTGTTAAAATACTTTCTCTAGATCATTTAACTGCTTTATCAAGTGGGAATAATTCAATGAACATGTTGTTCAAGGTGTTCAGGTGAACTTAATGATAACACAGAATCACTAATGACCAGGAGTCAGTATCGTTGTTGTAAGTTACGTTTAGTGTCATTAACCTAACAAATACTTCAGTGTGCAACAATATCATTTGCTAACTCTAATAATGAGCAACAGGGCTGGAACAGACAACAGGAGCCACCCTTGTGAGGCTGGAACAGACAACAGGGCCACCCTTGTGAGGCTGGAACAGACAACAGGAGCCACCCTTGTGAGGCTGGAACAGACAACAGGAGCCACCCTTGTGAGGCTGGAACAGACAACAGGAGCCAGCCTTGTGAGGCTGGAACAGACAACAGGGGCCAGCCTTGTGAGGCTGGAACAGACAACAGGAGCCAGCCTTGTGAGGCTGGAACAGACAACAGGAGCCAGCCTTGTGAGGCTGGAACAGACAACAGGAGCCAGCCTTGTGAGGCTGGAACAGACAACAGGGCCAGCCTTGTGAGGCTGGAACAGACAACAGGAGCCAGCCTTGTGAGGCTGGAACAGACAACAGGGGCCAGCCTTGTGAGGCTGGAACAGACAACAGGAGCCAGCCTTGTGAGGCTGGAACAGACAACAGGGGCCACCCTTGTGAGGCTGGAACAGACAACAGGAGCCAGCCTTGTGAGGCTGGAACAGACAACAGGAGCCACCCTTGTGAGGCTGGAACAGACAACAGGGGCCAGTCTTGTGAGGCTGGAACAGACAACAGGAGCCAGCCTTGTGAGGCTGGAACAGACAACAGGAGCCAGCCTTGTGAGGCTGGAACAGACAACAGGAGCCAGCCTTGTGAGGCTGGAACAGACAACAGGGGCCAGCCTTGTGAGGCTGGAACAGACAACAGGAGCCAGCCTTGTGAGGCTGGAACAGACAACAGGAGCCAGCCTTGTGAGGCTGGAACAGACAACAGGGGCCAGCCTTGTGAGGCTGGAACAGACAACAGGAGCCAGCCTTGTGAGGCTGGAACAGACAACAGGGGCCACCTTGTGAGGCTGGAACAGACACAGGAGCCACCCTTGTGAGGCTGGAACAGACAACAGGAGCCAGCCTTGTGAGGCTGGAACAGACAACAGGAGCCACCCTTGTGAGGCTGGAACAGACAACAGGAGCCACCCTTGTGAGGCTGGAACAGACAACAGGAGCCACCCTTGTGAGGCTGGAACAGACAACAGGAGCCACCCTTGTGAGGCTGGAACAGACAACAGGAGCCACCCTTGTGAGGCTGGAACAGACAACAGGAGCCACCCTTGTGAGGCTGGAACAGACAACAGGGGCCAGTCAAGCACACAAGAAAATACACTCACTCATAATAATCACTGTTTAAGGCACAGAAAAATACTGATTGTTATTAAAAGGTCAGGCTGAGAATTATCATCCAGTGAAATGACAACAAGAACAGAGATGCCACTGGTCTCTTAACCACTCAGGTTTAAAGCCTATCGACTCCGTGGGACTGTGTTTGGTCACCACCAGACAATAATACTTTACTCCCATAATTAGGGATTGAAGTAAACTCTCAGCACTTTTATATATATATATATATATATATATATATATATATATATATATATATATATATATATATATATATATATATATATATATATGTTACTTGTCCAATATTTTTCTTTGCTGAATATTCACTTTTTTTTTAGTAATTTTGAACATCAGAAACTGTTTTGTTTTGATTAACAGACAACGGCAATGCATACATGAGAAGCAACAGTGCAATAAAAAGGTGGAGAAACAGAAAGGAAGAGCAGAAAAGGAGAATGGAAAAGAGTGTTAACCGAGAGAGAGAGAGAGAGAGAGAGAGAGAGAGAGAACGTAGATGAAGAGTATCAGAATACAAACTCAGTGTTCGTCTTTTGTTTTACCGGGAGAGTGACAAATGGGTTGCGATTCCCTATCGCAGCGAGGCAGTCATCAATCATGAAGGATCGCTGGTGCTGCCTCCACCTGAGTCCACCCACACAACAACCCACACACGACAAGCAACCAACACGCCTCCACACACAATATATATATATATATATATATATATATATATATATATATATATATATATATATATATATATATGTTAGTTACCATTTTTTGTCCTAGGCACATGTCGATTAGACACTAGGCCTGTGTGTGTGTGTGTGTGTGTGTGTGTGTGTACAGAGAAAGATCGCAGTCAGTAGGATTCGAAACCACGCATGGGAATTGAGGCAGCATAGCTCCCCAATATGACGCCTTAGACCACTCAGCCACAGATGCTTGTGTGGTCAAAATATACAGAAGGAGAATGAAATAAATGGATACCTGAGGCTCACTGGTGTGCCTGGGGCTAGGATGAAACATGACTTGTAACCAAGTTGTCTAGCTTCTTGAGGCATCTGTGGCTGAGTGGTCTAAAGCGTCACATTGGGGAGCTATGAAATTTCCTATACGTAGGTTTGAATCCTGCTAACTGCGATCTTTCTCTGTGCATACCTCTTCTTGTTTCTGCGTGATATATGTGTATATATATATATATATATATATATATATATATATATATATATATATATATATATATATATATATATAATTTCTCAAAGAGGAGAGTTTATGACCACACATTATTTTTGGATTCTAGGAAGCCAAAACTTTGAACCTGGACTCGTTATTTCTTCTCCAGATGATAAATTTGGGACAATAATAAATTTATTCGTATCTTTAAAAATTTTCATTCCAGTGAAAATCGTTTAATCTAAATAAATTATATGGATCCTCGGTCCCATTTTTACCTATAATTCCTCATTTTCTCCTTCCTACCTCTCTCCCTGCCTCCTCCTCCTTTCCTTCCTCCTTATTTCTTCCTCCCTCCAATTCCCCCTTTCTCGTTTCCTTACCCCCCTTTCTCTATTTCCTCTTCCTCCTCCCCCTTCCCTTCTTCCTCCTTGTGCTCTTCCCGCTATCTCTTCCTCCTCCTCCTCTCCCCCCCTTACTGTGTTTCTAAGTCTTCTAAGTTAATCTCAACACAATACTTCCTCTACCTCCACTGTCATGAAGTGCTGGCACTGTCATGAAGTGCTGGCACTGTCATGAAGTGATGGCACTGTCATGAAGTGCAGGCAATGTCATGAAGTGCAGGCACTGTCATGAAGTACTAGCATTGTCATGAAGTGCTGGCACTGTCATGAAGTACTGGCATTGTCATGAAGTGCAGGCAATGTCATGAAGTGCAGACACTGTTATGAAGTGCAGGCACTGTCATGAAGTGCTAGCACTGTCGTCAAGTACAGGCACTGTCATGAAATTTAGGCACTGTCTTTGAGTGCAGGCACTGTCTTAGAGTGAAGGGACTGTTTTAGAGTGCAGGCACTGTCTTAGAATGTAAACACTGTCTTAGAGTGAAGGCACTGTCTTAGAATGCAGGCACTGTCTTATAATGCAGGCACTATCTTAGAGTGATGGCACTGTCTTAGAGTGCAGTCAGTCTTAAAGTGAAGGCACTGTCTTAGAGTGCAGGCACTGGTCTTCTCACCTCTGGAACTCACACCAGGCTGACCTACACAAGCTTCCACTGGGATTATGCTTAGTGCTGCGCAAAACTTTAGCAAGACTTTATAAGCGGGCTTGATAAAGCCAAACAGTGAGCGAAACGTAGCAAAATAAAGTTCCCCTCGGCCTGCTTAGTCTTTGAATTAGACTTGTGGGTTTATGCTCTTGTCTGTCGACTAGATAAAGCTCTACATTGTTGATTAAAGCTCTACACTGTTTATTGACTAGATAAAGCTCAACACTGTTGTCGACTTTATAAAGCTCTACACTGTTCATTAGATAAAGCTTCACACTGTTGAATAGATCAAGCTCTATACTGGCTATTGACTAGATAAAGCTCAACATTGTTGATTAAAGCTCTACACTGTCTACTGACTAGATAAAGCTCTACTTTGTTGATTAAAGCTCTACACTGTCTACTGATTAAAGCTCTACGCTGTTGATCTGATAAAGCTCTACACAGAACGAAATGTCGTCCTAGTAAAAGCTTGATGGGTTTGTTAATAAGGTTTGAACTCTATCGACTACACGAGAGTCACCTGTTTACCAAACCAGTCAAGACTACCTCAATCCCCCTTCAAAAGGTATTAAAGTACACTGTCAGTGTATATACTCTGAGTGACATACACCTCTCAGTGTATATACACAGTGTATATATCCTGTGTGAGGACAAAACTTGTCTTGTTTATTTTCTTCACTATCGTGGGCAGTAAATCTTTTAAGATGGCAGCTGAGTAATCGGTTTGTGTGCAGCATATATCATCCTCACACGGAGAGGCGGGACCAAGAGCTGAGAGTCGACCCTACAACCACAATTAGGTGAAGCACACTCTAACAGCAGGTCAATTCATAAAAAAAAAAACACTTCCCTCTACTTTCATGAAACACTCTCATGCGCCTGCTAGATGCTCAATCCACTGCCAGTCAAAACCTCCTTCACACCTTCCTTCTAGCCCCACTTTACCTTCCATCCACCTCAGTTTCATACACCCTTTCCATCAACCTATCTTTATTCTTTCTACAAACTCCAGCAGTAACAGCCTGGTTGACCAGTCAAACACCAGACAAGCCTGGCCCATAGCCGGGCTTCGGGAGTAGAAAAACTCTAGGAACTAGTCAAAGGTATATCAAAGATAAGGTATATCAGGTCTCGAGAACATTCGACCCCTGCAACAACAAACAGGTAAGCAAGGTTTCCTTGGTGTACCATGGTCATTAGGAAAGCAGATTACATGTAAAGTAAACTATCAGAAATACCTTTACTTCAATACATTATATATATATATATATATATATATATATATATATATATATATATATATATATATATATATATATATATATATTTAATAACACATACTAAGAGGGATATACACACCTCTCGGTATACGTACCCCCTTCATTCTCGTTTATAATTCTCCTGCATATCTTTGAGAGTTGGGTAAATGGGAAGAAGTGAAGCTGGGGCAGGGGAGGTAAGGGTGGGGATGTGAGGGAAGGGGAGGAGGGAAGGGGGAACTAAAACTGGAACAGTTACAATCACCTATCATAAATAACACACAGACTTGGTCTTATCACTCCAGCGTTATTTACTGCGCTATCTAACCCCGTGTACAAAGACTGCTCCCGAGTGCCGGGGTTAAAGGCTCTGTTGCCTGGCGTAATTAACGACCAGGGAAGCTCTAGATAGCGTCTAAGACGAGTGTAGAGTTAGAGTTTAGGGTCCAGAATCGCACTCTAACAGCCTGTTCTATTAAATAGGCGTTTTGTTTTTAATTTGCAGGCGCTCTTGTTCGTCTGTTTCTGCACGATCTGCGCAGCTTCCAAGCTAAAATATTTTTTTCAGGTTAAGATAGGTTAGGTTAGGTTAGGTTATGCTGGGTTAGGTTAGGTTAGGTTAAGTTAGCTTAGGTTAAGATATTAAGATAGGTTAGGTTAGGCTAGGATAGGTTAGCTTAGGTTAGGTTATTAAGATAGGTTAGGTTAAGGTAGGTTAGGTTAAGATAGGTAAGGTTAGGATAGGCTGGGTTAGGTTAGGTTAGGCTAGGTTAGGTTAGGTTTGGTTAGGTTATGTTAACTTAGAATACGTTAGGTTAAATTAGGTTAGGTTAGGTTAGGTTACGTCAGGTTAGGTTAAATTAAGTTAGGTTAGGTTGGGTTAGGCTAGGTTAGGCTGGGTTAGGTTAGGTTAGGTTAGGCTGAGTTAGGTTAGGTTAGGCTGGGTAAGGTTAGGTTAGGTTAGGCTGGATTAGGTTTGGTTAGGTTAGGCTGGGTTAGATTACATTAGGTTAGGCTGGGTTAGGTTAGGTTAGCCTGGGCTAGGTTAGGTTAGGCTGGGTTAGATTAGGTTAGGCTGGGTTAGGATAGGTTAGGTTAGGTTAGGCTGGGTTAGGTTAGGTTAGGTTAGTCTGGGTTAGGTTAGGCTAAGCTAGGCTAGGTTAGGTTAGCTTAAATTTGGTTAGGTTAGGTTAAGTTAGCTTAGAATACGTTAGGTTAAATCAGGTTAGGTTAAGTTAGGTTAGGTTAAATTAAGTTAGGTTAGATTAGCTTAGGTTATTTTAGGTTAAGTTAACTTAGAATACGTTAAGTCAGGTTACGTCAGGTTAAGTTAGGTTACGTTAGGTTAGCTTAGGTTAGGTTAAGTTATTTTAGGTTAAGTTAGCTTAGGATACATTAAGTTAATTCAGGTTAGGTTAAGTTAGGTTACTTCAGGTTACGTTAAGTTAGGTTAGGTTACGTCAGATTAGGTCAAATTAACTTAGGTAAAGTTAGGTTAGGTTAGGTTAGTTTAGGTTAGGGTAGGTTATTTTACGTTAAGTTAGCTTAGAATACGTTAGGTTAATTCAGGTTAGGTTAAGTTAGGTAAGGTAAGGTTACGTCAGGTTAGGTTAAGTTAGGTAAGGTTACGTCAGGTTAGGTTAAGTTAGGTAAGGTCAGGTTAGGTTAAGTTAGGTAAGGTTACGTCAGGTTAGGTTAAGTTAGGTAAGGTTAGGTTATGTTAAGTTAGGTAAGGTTACGTCAGGTTAGGTTAAGTTAGGTTATGTTAGCTTAGGTGAGGTTAGATCACAATCGGATAAGTTAGGTTAAGTTTAAGAGGCATTGAAAACTAAGACACTAACTCGTCTAGGTTTCAGTCCTACGTGGACTACTGACAAATCCCTCGCTGTATTTACACCCAAAAGTGTGTGCCTGTCAGAGTATACACACCGACAAGTGTATATATATCTATCTACATACACTGAGCGGTATATAGTATTTCTCAGTTTTTAAACACAGACAGCTGTATATCTTCGTCTGCATACACGCAGAGCCATATCTCTGCGTGTGTATATACAGCAAGAAGCTGCATATATGTGTAAAATGCTCAGTATGTATACATGGAGGTGTATACACGGAGGTGTACTGAACCGTGTGTTTCTCTCAAGTGTATATATACACCGCCAGCTGTTTACCTCTCGGTGTATATACACCGCCAGCTGTTTACCTCTCAGTGTATATACACAGCCAGCTGTTTACCTCTCGGTGTATATACACCGCCAGCTGTTTACCTCTCAGTGCATATACACCGACAGCTGTTTACCTCTCAGTGCATATACACCGACAGTTGTTTACCTCTCAGTGTATATATACCGATTCTGTTATTTTATGAGGTTTTAAGCCTATCGACTACACGAGGGTCACTCACCTAGACACACGATAGTACTCAGTCTAGATAGTAGTAAATAGCTCTTCACACTCGCAAGTTCCAGTGTAGACTTCAAATTCCTCTGATATGTACACCCATGTAATTCCCTGTACTCTCATGTAATTCCCTGTACTCTCATGTAATTCCCTGTACTCTCATGTAATTCCCTGTATTCTCATGTAATTCCCTGTACTCTCATGTAATTCCCTGTACTCTCATGTAATTCCCTGTACTCTCATGTAATTCCCTGTACTCTCATGTACACCCATGTAATTTCCTGTACTCCCAACACAGAAATAATGACAATTAATCTTCTTTAGTTACCCATTATTTTTCTTTATTTTCTCTGACGGCGAGTCGTTGTAAAAATTTTCTTTAATGGCGGAGTCTGAGGGGAAGCTAAAATATAATGGCGATGGTTTCTACCATGATACCTAGTGTGGGTTAATAACCCACACTACTGGGTTAATAACGCAGTAGTGTGACTTTTTAGGTCCTCCTATGGATGAGACCCACAATAGATACTCCTAGAAGTACTAATTAATAATAACAATGATGATAATATTATCATTATTTTCTTGTTTTCTTCTTCGTATTATTATTATTATTATTATTATTATTATTATTATTATTATTATTATTATTATTATTATTATTATTATTATTAGTAGTAGTAGTAGTAGTAGTAGTAGTAGTATTAATACAGCACAGGATTCGACCCGTGTCATTTCGATTGTGAGCCACACTCACTGCCATGTGATTTACACATGGCTGTCATAGCACCCGTTTACCGTCATTTACACACGTTCCGACAGTAGTTTGCACATGTCCCAGCTGTCATTTGCACATGTTGAAACCATCATTTACGCATGTTCTAACTGTCATTTACACACGTTCCAGCTGTCATTTACACACGTTCCAGCTGTCATTTACACACGTTCCAGCTGTCATTTACACACGTTCCAGCTGTCATTTACAAATGTTCTAACTGTCATTTACACACGTTCCAGCTGTCATTTACACACGTTCCAGCTGTCATTTACACACGTTCCAGCTGTCATTTACAAATGTTCTAACTGTCATTTACACACGTTCCAGCTGTCATTTACACACGTTCCAGCTGTCATTTCCACACATTCCAGCTGTCATTTACACACGTTCCAGCTGTCATTTACACACGTTCCAGCTGTCATTTACAAATACTCCTCTATATTTTCGTTTACTCAAATCCCAACCAATTTTTAATTTACACTTCCCTCACAAGATTCTTATTCAACCAACTGATTAAACCGAGTATTTTTACACATGTTTCCATCTTAGTTACCGTTGTGTACTCACCTAATTGTGGTTGCAAGGGTCGAGACTCAGCTCCTGGCCCCGCCTCTTCACTGATCGCTACTGGGTCCCCTCTCTCCCTGCTCCATGAGCTTTATCATACCTCGTCTTGCAGCTATGTATGGTTCCTGCCTCCACTACATCACTTGCTAGACTATTCCACTTCCTAACTACTCTATGGCTGAAGAAATATTCCTAACATCCCTTTGATTCATCTGAGTCTTCAACTTCCAATTGTGATCCCTTGTTTCTGTGTCCCCTCTCTGGAACATCCCTGTCTCTTTCCACCTTGCCTATTCCACGCAGTATTTTGTATGTCGTTATCATGTCTCCCCTAACCCTCCTGTCCTCCAGTGTTGTAAGGCCGATTTCCCTTAACCTTTCTTTGTAGGACATTTCCCTTAGCTCTGGAACTAACCTTGTCGCAAACCTTTGCACTTTCTCTAATTTCTTGACGTGTTTGACCAGGTATGGGTTTTAAACTGGTGCTACATACTCTAGTATGGGCCTGACGTACACGGTATACAGTGTCTTGAACGATTCCTTACTAAGGTATCGGAACGCTATTCTCATGTTTGCCAGTCGCCCGTATGCTGCAGGAGACGTGTTTGGTGTTATACTGACCCCAAGATCTTTCTCATTGAGAGGTTTGCAGTCTTTGGCCACCTAGCCTATACTCTGTCTGCGGTCTTCTTTGCCCTTCCCCAATATTCATGATTTTGCATTTGGCGGTTTTTAATTCGAGAAGCCAGTTGCTGGACCAGGTGTCCAGACTGTCCAGGTCTCTTTGTAGTCCTGCCTGATCCTCATCTGATTTAATTCTCCTCATTAACTTCACATCATCTGCGAACAGGGACACTTCTGTGTATGTGTGTGTGTGTGTACTCACCTATTTGTACTCACCTATTTGTGGTTGCAGGGGTCGAGTCATAGCTCCTGGCCCCGCCTCTTCACTGATTGCTACTAGGTCCTCTCTCTCCCTGCTCCATGAGCTTTATCAAACCTCGTCTTAAAACTATGTATGGTTCCTGTGTGTGTGTGTGTGTCGTGGCTCACGTTGCAGCGAATTCAGCTCACATCTGAAAGATCAGGGTTCGGTCCAGCACGGGTGGAAACGTTGGGCGTGCTTACTTAAGACACCTGCTGTCCATGTTCACCTAGCAGCAAGTAGGTACCTGGGTGTTAGTCGACTGGTGTGGGCAGCATCCTGGCTTATTTATTGGCTTTTATTTATTGGGATCAAACGATCCTAGGGGAAATAAGTCACATAGTGGCTTTACTGGGTTACTTTCCTTTCAGGTTAATATGATAGAGTTACTGCCTTATTACCACTTATTACCACTCTATGTATTCTGATAATTATCTCTTTCTTGATGTGTGTCAGTGCCTGACCAGCCGGGCTGTGGTTCGTGCGTTGGATTACGTGTGGCCAGCAGTAACAGCCTGGTTGATCAGGCGCTGATCCACCGTGAGGCCTTGTTACAAAATGCGACATCTATCAAGTGAAGATATCTCCAGAGAATACTAAAGGCTCATCTTATTGATCCTCTGAAAAGGACGCAATAGGCCTGGTCATGGACCGGGTCGCGGGGGCGTTGACCCTCGGAAATCCCTCCAGGTAGACTCCAGGTAGGTACAGTGTATGTACAAGGTGGTGTTTGGTGTATGTCTCTCATCACCGATCTCAGGGGATCAAATTCCCAGTGGGAAAAGAACAAGTGTTTGAAAAAGTGATAGTTGCTGGTCTTCCACGTCCCCTGGGGCCAAGACTCCCCGATACCCTGGGGCCAAGACTCCCCGACACCCTGAGGCCAAGACTCCCCGACACCCTGGGGCCAAGACTCCCCGACACCCTGGGGCCAAGACTCCACGACACCCTGGGGCCAAGACTCCCCGACACTCTGGGGCCAAGACTCCCCGACACTCTGGGGCCAAGACTCCACGACACCCTGGGGCCAAGACTCCACGACACCCTGGGGCCAAGACTCCCCCTGACACCCTGGGACCAAGACCCCCTGACACCCTGAGACCATGACTCCCCGACACCCTGGTACCAAGACCTCCCTGACACCCTGGTACCAAGACCTCTCCGACACCCTGGTACCAAGACCTCTCCGACACCCTGGTACCAAGACCTCTCCGACACCCTGGTACCAAGACCTCCCTGACACCCTGGTACCAAGACTTCCCTGGCACCCTGGTACCAAGACCTCTCCGACACCCTGGTACCAAGACCTCCCTGACACCCTGGTACCAAGACTTCCCTGGCACCCTGGTACCAAGACCTCCCCGACACAGACCTAAAAACAATACCTAATCTCTGGTAATTGATGTCGTCCCCAACGCAACGACCCGATAGAATATTTTCCAATAACATTGGTTACACAATTAAATTCTATTTAAACCATCCCTAACTGATTTAAATCCCCCGATGAAGTGTAACTGAACAAGAATTTGGTGAGGCTCGTTTCTTCCCTTGTGGCATCAATGTTTACATTGACCATCTCAAGTGATTTACTGAGAAGTTGATTACTGAAGACTGGGAGCGAGATCTGTATATTTATGTATCAACTTTGCACACTCCAGGTGATTTAAATAACACATGTCTCCAGGTTACTAACTTACACATGGCTCCAGGTGACTAATTTACACATGTCTCCAGGTGACTAATATACACGTCCACAAGTGACTAATTTACACATATCTCCAGGTGACTAACTTACACATGTCTCCAGGTGACCCATTTACACGTCTCCAGGTGACCAATTTACACGTCTCTAGGTGACTAATTTACACGTTTCCAGGTGAATAATTTACACATGTTCCCAGGTGACTAATTTACACATGTCCCCAGGTGACTAATTTACACATGTCTCCAGGTAACTAATTTACACATGTCCCCAGGTGACTAATTTACACATGTCTCCAGGTGACTAATTTACACAAGTCTCCAGGTGACTAACTTACACATGTCTCCAGGTGACTAATTTACACGTTTCCAGGGACTATTTTACACAGGTCTCTAAGTGACTGTAATATCAATATTTACACACCTGTGTGGTATCATCAACAGCCCTGTTGATGACAGGTGGAATCAAGGAGTTGTGAGAGTGGTTAAAGGGACTGAAAGGGGTTAAAGGGAGATTAGGAGGCTAGAGGGTGCGTTTTTTCCCTTCATAGGGAGTGCATTAATGGTGAAGGGCTCTGGATTTAATAAATCGGAGCAGCCCTCTTCTTTCTTAGATAAATTCTGGTTACCATATGACTTTCGGGTTGACCGCTACTCACTGAGCATCCTAACGATGATGATGATGATGATGATGATGATAATAATGACTATAATAATAATAATAATAATAATAATAATAATAATAATAATAATAATAATAATAATAATAATAATAATAATAATAATAATATGGCCATTACTGGATAACCTTGTGTTCTCCAGTGTTCTCAGATGTACAATAATGGAGAACCTCATGTTCTTTAGTTTTCTCAGATGTTCAATACTGGAGAACCTCGTGTTCTTTAGTGTTCTCAGATGTTTAATACTGGAGGACCTCGTGTTCTCCAGTGTTCTCAGATGTTCATTAAGGTCACGTCAACACCCGGGAGAGACACTCAAATTCCCCGCACTCCTCCTCTCTCTCTCTCATTCAGTCTTTCTCTCTCTCTCTCATCTCTCTATCTCTCTCTCGTGTCTCTCTCTCTATCTCTCTCTCGTCTCTCTCTCTATCTCTCTCTCATCTCTCTCTCTATCTCTCTCTCATCTACGCGCCATCATTGTCTCTACACACAAAAATGTATCAAACCATTTTTTTGCTAACCTCCTTCTCCTGTCTACTTTCTAAAGACCTCTGAGATTAAATTGCCTCCGTGGTCCTTTCATCGCGACGCGAGCTACCCCAAAAAAATACCAAACACCGCGAATTTTCGCTCGCGAGATCGCGAACTAGACTGATCTCACTCCATCAGTCTAATGACCCCTATGAGATGGAGAATGGGGGGGGGTCAGTCCCAACTTTATTGAGGTGGTCTCCCTTGAACTCCCCCTTACCCCCCCAAAAAATGGGTATTTTCCTCAGGTAATGGGTGAACGTTAAGATTTATTAAACGAAATCATTCATGGGTGGGTTAATCCCGCTGGTGGGGGGGGGGGGTCCGCGACCCCCACGATGAGAATCGAGGCCCTGGAGAATCTCGCCTATCGCTGGCGAGGTTGGGACGCACAAACCACGGAACGGATGTGATTTTGAACCCGTGGTTTGTTTGTATTTATGTTAGGGCGAACGCTGCGACACAAGCTTGTGTTCGGACAACGTTTCGCCCAGCACAGAATTTTGTGACTTGATGAAGCTCCACAGAGAGCGAAACGTCGTCCAAGTGAGAGGTTGTTGTGTGTTTCCCTCTGACCCAGGGAGATAAGTCTGATAAGTCTGATGGTAGTCAGTAGCATACTAGCCAGCAATCAGCAAGTCTGATGGTAGAGTCAGTAGCTTACTGGACAGCAATCAGCAAGTCTGCTAAGTTTGGTTTTGACTGGTTAAGTCTTTTTTTTTAGATATTTTAGATATTTTGCTATCACACACACACACACACACACACACACACACATACTAGAGGCAAAAACACTTTTGTGTGAGCTGGATACATCAAGAGTCACGGGATCTGACAGGGTGTCACCATTGACTCTACCAGAGGAAAACAAGAAGTGCTCTCTGAACCACTGTCTCAGATCTACAAGTCAATCAATATTGGATAGTCGCAAGGGATCTGCAGGACAACAAGTGTAGGCTAAGTATTCACGAAAGGAGAGAGAGAGAGAGGACGTTCAGAAATATAAACCAGTAGCCCTGTCAAGCATACCATGGCAGGTTATGGAGAAGATAATCAGGAGAGTGGCGGAGCACTTTGAAAGATATGATTTCGGAAGTAATAACCATCATGGGTTTAGAGAAGGTAAATCTTGTCTCACAGATCTGCTGGGGTTCTGTGACAAAGTAACACAAGTGAAGCAGGAGAGAGAGAGAGAGAGAGAGAGAGAGAGAGAGAGAGAGAGAGAGAGAGAGAGAGAGAGAGAGAGAGAGAGAGAGAGAGAGAGAGAGAGAGAGAGAGAGAGAGAGAGAGAGAGAGAGAGAGAGAGAGAGAGAGAGAGGTGCTATCGAGCAGGCACAAGCTTCTTGGTTACTTTGCCTGCAGCGTTCACTACCCATCAATTCATTCTTAGCACAGCTCCAGTATTAACATCATGCTGCCTAGAGACCATCGTCATTTGTGTTTTCCATTGTTTGCAATTGTTTTCCCCAGGTTAACATAGCTGTAAATTGGTAATTGCTGTGCCTGATAGGGGCTGGCATATCCTCTCTTGCATGAATACTGGTTACACTCATTAACACAGAGTAGTTATTGGATTCTGGGATGATGTGAAGCAGGTAAGGTTTGTCAGGAAACAGGACAAGTGTTTCTTTACGCGAGTCTCAGTCATATGACCCACACCTGGAGCTTTTGGACATCTGACCGAGGCCTTCTACTGGCTTACCTCTCCACCCCTTTAAAAATGATGCTTATAACCAGTTATAGAAGCAGACATTTCATAACACTGGAGCAAGCACATCTGCAGCCGACAGTTAGAAACTAACAAACCAAAAGTTGCGAAGTAGAGTCTTCAGCTCCTAGGTAGAACAGCTAGAGCGATTTCACAGTTTTTTAAATGACCGGACTTGAGAAGACTCATGATGCTGCACAACATTGCCAGCCTGACACTTTGCAAGGAGCTTTAAAAGTCTACACCTCCCCCCCAAGAAATATATACTTACAATACCTGCAATCAGGTAGAATAACTAGGAATTAGGTAGAATAACCAAGAAGTTGGTAGAATAACTAAGAATCAGATCAAATAAGCAATAAGCAAACAAAATAATCAGGAAAGAGATAGAATAAATAGGTAGGATAACTTAAAATCAGGTAGAGTGAGATTGAGAAGATGAGCCTAACTACACCACCAGACGACAGGTGATATATTCTGAACGACAGGCAAGGCTGATAATACAATAACTAAACCCGGGCCCACCGCCCCTGTTGCCGTCTGTCCCATAATCTACTTTTTGCCCCGAAGAAGTTAGAGGTCTCCCGCCACGAGGACATTTATGGGAGGGTCATTAGCGTCGAAATTTAATGGAGTAGAGGGGATAAAGTGGCCCCTAACAACCCGGGTCTCCAGCACTATCTGTCCCCGAAGCCTCGACACACGTTAGTGAGCAATATTGAGACTTGCTTCTTCAGTTATATAAAAGTAGAGCCGGAAGCTACCAGATAATGGAAAGGAAATGTCTTTCCACCAGCCGGAGACGACAGAGAGAGAGAGAGAGAGAGAGAGAGAGAGAGAGAGAGAGAGAGAGAGAGAGAGAGAATAAGAGGGCAGAAACGAAGAAGATTTGAAGGACAACAACAGAAAGACGGTAGGAAGAGAGGGAGAGAAATAATTTCCAGCAGCCGGAGAAGAGAGAGAGAGAGAGAGAGAGAGAGAGAGAGAGAGAGAGAGAGAGAGAGAGAGAGAGAGAGAGAGAGAGAGAGAGAGAGATAAGTAGATAAAAACTGCCAATGGCAGCCTGTGACTCGTAGTTTCTGAATAAGACAGCAGAAAAAACTAAGATCTTCTTCCTTCCTGCTTTCTTCTTCTTGTTATCTTTTCTTTTCTTTCTCCTCCTCCTTCCTCTTTTCTTCGTCTGCTTCATTTATCATTTAAAGTCTATCTACTAGACGAGGGTCATCAAGGTTGCGCATCGTCAGTCAAGAATATTTCAATTCCTAATACAAGGATCAAAGTATACTCTTAGTGTATGCATACTGAGGTATATACACCGCTAGGTGTATGTATACTGAGGTATATACACCGCTAGGTGTATATACCCCTCCGTCTACCTCTCTACTCCCAGAGTACATCACTCTTTCTTTCCCATTCAGTACTGTATGAACCATACGGGTTTACCCATTCTTTTACTACTACTACTTCTAATACTACTACTACTACTACCACTACTTCTACTGCTACTACTAATGATAATATTAATAACAATAATAATAATAATAATAGTAATAATGATATTAATAAATAATAATAATAATAATAATAATAATAATAATAATAATAATAATAATAATAATAATAATAATAATAATAATAATAATAATAATAATAATAAATAATAATAATCTATATCCCTCTTTTGCAGAAATTAACTTGGTATCATTCTATACTCTGCTGCCACACTCGCCTCATGATCCACCCGTCTCATTTCTGACCCTCCCATTATCCACTACCCTCTCTCTCTCTCTCTCTCTCTCTCTCTCTCTCTCTCTCTCTCTCTCTCTCTCTCTCTCTCTCTCTCTCTCTCTCTCTCTCTCTCTCTCTCTCTCTCGTGTCATGATCCACCACCTACTTGTTCCACCCAGCATCCACCCTTCTCACCCCCGTCATTCTAAAGGGAGCTTCCTTAATCCCAGCGTAGATTCCCCGAACTGTTGTTCCCGAAGTGAATCGACGAGAACAGTGTCAGGCTTAAAGGAAAAGACAGAAGAAAGAAAGTGTAGAAAATGAAAGAGAGTAGAAGTGAATGAGAATAGAAGAGGAATGAGAGTAAAGGAGGAATCCAAGTAGAAGAGGAAAGCCCTGATATTCCAGCAGCTATTGAGACAAAGCTCGCAGGTGTAATAACATATGCATTATTCCCCGAGGGGCACCAAATTGTTTTATAAACGGAAAGCTGATGATAAGAGACAAGCGGAGATCTGAGGAACTGGAATACCTGGACACAGGCAGTTACAAAGACAGCCAAGCAGGGTGGTCAGAACAGCCAAGCAGGGTGGTCAGGACAGCCAAGCAGGGTGGTCAGGACAGCCAAGCAGGGTGGTCAGGACAGCCAAGCAGGGTGGTCAGGACAGCCAAGCAGGGTGGTCAGGACAGCCAAGCAGGTACCAGGAAAGATCAGCACAACAAACGTAGTAATGGAAGAACTAAAGAAGTTGGTCAAAACATAAGTAATGTAAGGAGAGAGACGGAAGGGCACTACTGTGTGCACCACTGTGTGCACCACTGTGTGCACCACTGTGTGCTCCAATAGGAAAAGTCCTCAACCAGTTTCTCAGAGAGGGAAGCTGCCACAAAACTGGATAAAGTTCAGTCTGGTCCACATATATGAGAGCAAACAGAAAAGAAATACAGAATTATAGATCAATAACTCTAACACGCATACTATCAACAGTTTTGGAAAAGTTTGTAAGGAAAATGGCGCTGATGTATCTGGAGAAGAGGAGACTGCTTAAAGAAAATTAGCACTGTTTAAGAGATGGGAAATATTTGTATACAAACATGGAGGAGTTCCACGACAGTCGTGGAAATCAGACAAGAAAAACAGGGCTGAGTGGACTGTATCTTTCTGTACTACAAGAAAACATGGGACAGTATCACATCAGAGATTAGTCCCTAAAGTAGAACAGGCAGGTAAAAAATATATAGTTCCAGCGGATCAGAGAGTCCATGAAAGACAGACAGAAGTGAGGGATGAGACATCAGCACGGGAGAGAGTAAGAGTGGGGTCCCATAAGGACTGGCACCTGGACTGCTACTGTTCCTAATATATGCAGAAACCCACCAAGAGAGATCGAGTCACGTGTCTCTCTGTTTACTGCTAGAGTTCAGTCAAAAGAAATGTAAGGTCATGCAGACTGGACATGTGGAAAGACCAGACACAGAGTACAACCTGGAGTGGGAAAACTTGCAAATGTAAGTTAAATTAAAAGAAACGGGGGTAGATATCACACCAAACATATCACCAGAGCCAACAAAAAGACCTGCACTGATGCTCTCACTGTGGCATTCATCACTTTAAGAGAATCCTTCCATCTAGAATTTACAGTTGAAGGTAGCTCCACTTCTTCGGATCAAAGCCGTGCACCAACATCAAGACACCCGGGGTACTCCTTATATTATCCAGCCATCCACTGGCGCACCTTCAGGAGGGTCCTGGAGGAGTCAGGTCATCCCAGGTTATGAACGCTTCTCGTGCAGCTGCTGAACACCTCCCCAGGAGTTGACCTAGCAGAAAATGGAACAGGACCCCGAGGCCTGTGCTAAGGAGGGATGGAACTGAGACCCGGTGGGGAGAGGAGACAGTGGGGAGAGGAGACAGTGGGGAGAGGAGACAGTGGGGAGAGGAGACAGTGGGGACAGGAGACAGTGGGGACAGGAGACATGAGTGGGCGTGGGACACTGGAGTCAAGCATGGGCCTGGGAGAGGAGGCTTCCTGAGAGCGGGGTCAACACCCCCGCGGCCCGGTCTGAGACCAGGCCTCATGGTGGATCAGGGTCTGATCAACCAGGCTGTTACTTCTGGCCGCACGCAAACTGACGTAAGAACCACAGCCCGGCTGGTCAGGTACTGGCTTTAGGATAAAAAAAATTCGTTCGGGAATTCATGAAATTCGTTCTGGAAATCATGAGTCGATGTGTTCAAACCATCAGTCTTGAATTTTTTTCTCAAGACTGATGGTCTGAACACAAGGACTTCAGGCTAAGGGACTGAAGTCGGGTGAGGCCACACCACAATAAGTCACGATATACCATACAACACAATACAGCATAGATCATTACAGTGCATCATACAATAAATTTAGGTACACCATGAAACAAATCACCCCAGGAACACAATAGACCATCATGGTACACAATAGATCATCCCAGGTGCACAACAGACCATCATGGTACACAACAGATCATCCCAGGAACACAACAGACCATCATGGTACACAACAGATCATCCCAGGAACACAATAGACCATCATGGTACACAACAGATCATCCCAGGAACACAATAGACCATCATGGTACACAATAGATCATCCCAGGTACATAATAGACCATCACGGTACACAACAGATCATCCCAGGTAAATAATAGACCATCACGGTACACAACAGATCATCCCAGGTACATAATAGACCATCACAGTGCACAATAGATCATCCCAGGTACACAATAGACCATCACAGTACACCATGACAACAACAAAGTACAAAATGGATCAACACAGCACATCATAACATCACAAACATAATATCATCAAGAAACATCATCTCATTATCACGGAACATCATAACATCATCACAGCACATCATAACATCATAACATCACAGTACATCATAACATCATCACAGTACATCATAGCATCATCACAGTACATCATAACATCATCACAAATACATCATAACATCATCACAGTACATCATAACATCATCACAGTACATCATAACATCATCATAGTACATCATAACATCGTCACAGTACATCATAACATCATCACAGTACATCATAACTTCATCACAAATACATCATAACATCATCACAGTACATCATAGCATCATCACAGTACATCATAACATCATCACAGTACATCTTAGCATCATCACAGTACATCATAACATCATCACAGTACATCATAACATCATCATAGTACATCATAACATCGTCACAGTACATCATAACATCATCACAGTACATCATAACATCATCATAGTACATCATAACATCGTCACAGTACATCATAACATCATCACAGTACATCATAACATCGTCACAGTACATCATAACATCATCATAGTACATCATAACATCATCATAGTACATCATAACATCGTCACAGTACATCATAACATCATCACAGTACATCATAACATCATCACATTACATCATAACATCATCATAGTACATCATAACATCGTCACAGTACATCATAACATCATCACAGTACATCATAACATCATCACAGTACATCATAACATCATCACAGTACATCATGTTATCACAGTACATCACAACATCATCACAGTACATCATAACATCATCATAGTACATCATAACATCGTCACAGTACATCATAACATCATCACAGTACATCATAACATCATCACAGTACATCAGCATCATCACAGCATCATAACATCGTCACAGTACATCATAACATCGTCACAGTACATCATAGCATCATCACAGTACATCATAACATCATCACAGCACATCATAGCATCATCACAGTACATCATAACATCATCACAGTACATCATAACATCATCATAGTACATCATAACATCGTCACAGTACATCATAACATCATCACAGTACATCATAACATAATCATAGTACATCATAACATCGTCACAGTACATCATAACATCATCACAGTACATCATAACATCGTCACAGTACATCATAACATCATCATAGTACATCTAACATCATCATAGTACATCATAACATCGTCACAGTACATCATACATCATCAGTACATCATAACATCGTCACAGTACATCATAACATCATCCAGTACATCATAACATCGTCACAGTACATCATAACATCATCATAGTACATCATAACATCATCATAGTACATCATAACATCGTCACAGTACATCATAACATCATCACAGTACATCATAACATCATCACAGTACATCATAACATCATCATAGTACATCATAACATCGTCACAGTACATCATAACATCATCACAGTACATCATAACATCATCACAGTACATCATAGCATCATCACAGTACATCATAACATCGTCACAGTACATCATAACATCGTCACAGTACATCATAGCATCATCACAGTACATCATAACATCATCACAGCACATCAGCATCATCACAGTACATCATAACATCACAGTACATCATAACATCATCACAGCACATCATAGCATCATCACAGTACATCATAACATCGTCACAGTACATCATAACATCGTCACAGTACATCATATCATCATCAGAGTACATCATAACATCATCATAGTACATCATAACATCATCATAGTACATCATAACATCGTCACAGTACATCATAACATCATCACAGTACATCATACCATCATCACAGTACATCATAACATCATCACAGTACAT
Source organism: Cherax destructor (assembly GCA_009830355.1). NCBI lineage: Eukaryota > Metazoa > Arthropoda > Malacostraca > Decapoda > Parastacidae > Cherax > Cherax destructor. Next base: position 3,453 of record WNWK01005145.1, on the reverse strand, counting down.
CATAACATCATCATAGTACATCATAACATCGTCACAGTACATCATAACATCATCACAGTACATCATAACATCACAGTACATCATAACATCACAGTACATTATGGTATCACAGTACATTATGTTATCACAGTACATCATGTTATCACAGTACATCATGTTATCACAGTACATCATAGCATCATCACAGTACATCATAACATCATCACAGTACATCATAACATCATCACAGTACATCATAACATCATCATAGTACATCATAACATCATCATAGTACATCATAACATCGTCACAGTACATCATAACATCATCACAGTACATCATAACATCATCATAGTAATTCATAACATCGTCACAGTACATCATAACATCGTCACAGTACATCATAACATCATCACAGTACATCATAACATCACAGTACATTATGTTATCACAGTACATCATGTTATCACAGTACATCATGTTATCACAGTACATCATAACATCATCACAGCACATCATAACATCATCATAGTACATCATAACATCGTCACAGTACATCATAACATCATCACAGTACATCATAACATCATCACAGTACATCATGTTATCACAGTACATCATGTTATCACAGTACATCATGTTATCACAGTACATCATGTTATCACAGTGCATCATGTTATCACAGTACATCACAACATCATCACAGCACATCATAACATCGTCACAGTACATCATAACATCATCATAGTACATCATAACATCATCAAAGTACATCATAACATCGTCACAGTACTTCATAACATCATCACAGTACATCATGTTATCACAGTACATCATAACATCATCACAGCACATCATAACATCATCATAGTACATTATAACATCATCAAAGTACATCATAACATTGTCACAGTACATCATAACATCATCACAGTACATCATAACATCATCATAGTACATCATAATATTGTCACAGTAAAGTAAAGTAAAGTAAAGTAAAGTAAAGTAAATTTTATTTAATTGCAGATTACATAGGTATTGGTAGTTACAATGTAAATTGAGTGCAAGGAGAGCCACTGACATGCCATGGCATTAGGGGCAGCTTAATCTAGTAACTTAAAGACTATGTACTTCATAACATCATCACAGCACATCATAACATCATCATAGTACATCATAACATTGTCACAGTACATCATAGCATCATCAAAGTACATCATAACATCATCACAGTACATCAAAGTAATGGAACAAGGAAATTACATTGGTTTTTGCCGTGTTTCACCGCCCAATTTGTCTGTCAATTTAAATCTGGAGGAGTGACGGAAATTTGCTGGGAAGTTCCCTGTTGGGTAGGACCAAAGCTGGTCCTGGTCCACCTACCACTCTGGTCCAGTGGTCTGTAGTGTCAGTCTGTGGTGGTGGGTCATGGTGTGTGTTTCTCGTTTATAGTGGTCAATATGTTAGGTCATATTAAAGTGAGGTTACAATATATAAGGTTAGGTTTACCTATATTTATTTAAAACTACTTGACACTAACGAAAGACAAGAACGGTTAACGTTGATGAATCAGATACATATACAACAGTTGGGTATTTTTATTGTTGAAACGTTTCGCCTACACAGTAGACTTCTTCAGTCAAATACAGAGGCAACAGGTGTAGTAATGAAATGAAGATGATGTAATCAGTCCACTAATCTTGGAGACATAGTACTTAAGGTGGTCAGTTCCTCAGCTCGGAGAAGTGTTCAGTTCTATGGTCTGGAACAATATAAAAGTGAAGCATGAAAATGGAGTCTTTAACACCGTGGAAGGTGAGGTGGAGGATCTCGAAGGCGTTGCTGGGGACAGGATTCACTAGTGGAATGCAACCCTTCTCGGTATTTTATACAATTTTCAACATAACTGTCCAGACACTGCAACACAATGGTATCTTGGTACAGAGGACGTCTTCCACTCTTCATCACGTTAACACTCAGGGTAGATCTGCCCCTGGTCTCATTTGGGCATAGACAATTTGATTATACCCCGGCGGGCACCGTGCAAGACTACAGGGTCGGGAGGTTGCCCGTACGTCCTGCTTCTTGTCTGTTGACTGTAGCCTCAGTGTCCCTGTCTGTCTCTGTATCTGGTCTGTGTCCCAGTGTCCTGATCACGGGTCAGTCAGGTAGACAAGTGGTTCGCTTGAAGCCTTGTTTGTCTTCTCAGTACTGTACTTATGTCTACACACTGAGATACTTAGGACTCTCTCTGTGATGGTCTATTGAGTACCTGGGAAGAGTACTGAAGTGTAGTAAAGGTCTGGTGTATGTAGCCAAAAATTTTCCTGTGAGGGGAGGAAAGGGTAGAGATTATGTATCAGAACCCTAACCTAGAACCCTAACCTAGAACCCTTGACTTCTCTCTCCGTTTTCGTCTCAAGGTGTAAGAGGAAGTGTAGTAGGTAAACTTTGTGAGCTTCTCGTGGACCCGCGCCCGAGTTTTCCTGTCTCCTAATATCATATTTATTTTTTCCCTAATCTACCTTGTCCAAAATTACTATCGCATTTGCTCTGTCTGCTTTGTAAGGTGAAGCCAGGATCTTTCCTTAATTCATGGTATAACTTAACAAATTGAGAAATTGTGTTGCAGAGGTCTGGGGCTGATGAAGGTTACCTGTATTCTCTTCCCGAGTTTAGGTTCCAGACCAGAAGCTTTGTTTTGTTAATATTCCTTGAGTTTTGGATGCAAGCCCCCACTCCCAGTCAGGCTAGGAGGCTTGCCCTACCAACTTTTATTCCTCCATTGCATCGGGGATACTAAAAAATATTTTCCCGGGGGGCCTTGGGACTTCTGAGTACCCCTCACCTACCCTTGCTGGGAACCCGGACTTGCTCCCCCAGTCCTTGTTCCCGAGACCAACTTGATTCCCTGTATTGTGTGTGTGCTCTACCGCAATGTTTACTTTTTTTGGGAAATTTTTTGCGTAAAAACTTTTAACCCGCCGTAATTGTCCTTTATCAATCAACGTGGTTATCCCCCCAAAAATATCATTATTTTTAACATATATTACTCCTTAAAAAACACAGGGGGAAACCTACATAGCAAACAAAAATGATAAAGCGATGGAGCAGGGGAAGAGGACCTAGTAGCGGTCAGTGAAGAGGCGGGCCGGGGCTAATTCGGCCCCTGCAACCCCCTTTACGTCAGGCCCAATGGGCGCACCAGTTTGGAACCCCACCTGGTCAAGCACAAAAATTAGAAAATAAATTTAAAAAAGGTTGGAGTAAGGGGTTTCCACAAAAAAGGTTAAGGAAAATTGGCCTGACGACCCTGGAGGACAGGAGGGGTTAAAGGGGACATGATAACGACATAAAAATCTGCGGGGAAAAAAAGGTGGGCAGAGACAAGATGTTCAGAGATGAGACAAAAACAAGGGGCACAATTTTGGGAATTGAATACCAGGATCAAAAAGGGTGTTAGGAAGTATTTCT